>LPNX010423621.1:0-32104 GCA_001517045.1 Pseudotsuga menziesii
CAAGAAGAATAATTTCAAGATTAGTTTTGTTACCAATAGCCACATCTCCCATTTTCTCCTTTACCATTGTCCCTTACCCTTGATTCTTTCTATTGTCCAATATCCCTTCTCCTTTACCCTTAGGCTTGAATCTTTCCATCGTCTTACTTACCTTTTCCTGTTTAAAACGCCTTAATTGCAAATAAAGGCCTTAATTGCAAATAGTGTAAGTTTTAACTTTTAAAAAGTATGATTGAGAACACTCCACACTTTACTTTAAAAGCTCTTTCATTTTTCTAAGGCTATTGTCCCCCTAAAAACAAGTGTAAAAGCTTATTAATTCTCTTCTCATATGAAAGAAGCTACTAATTTTTATAAGGCAATTGTCCCCCTAAAAACAAGTGTAAAAGTTTATTAATTCTCTTCTCATATGGAAGAAGCTACTAATTTTTATAAGGCAATTGTCCCCCTAAAAACAAGTGTAAAAGCTTTTTAATTCTCTTCTCATATGGAAGAAGCTACTAGCCACCGCCAAAATAATTTCAAATCCTTAAAAAATTGAAATTAAGTTTTTTTTTATAATATTTTACGAAGTCGACTAAAATTTAATTGATATTGAGAGATTGAAAGGATACGCCTTAATTATATAAATCCAAATTTCATGTCAATAAGGAATGTGGAATGTGAATGCATAGGAATGTTTTAATTACATTGTGGGAGAAATTGGCACTCTTTACTTGTGGATTCTTTCTTTGTATTGGTGTGCATAGTCACATGACATCTCGGAAGGCTTGTGATATTCGCTGAAAGCAAACGGAGTTGGAGCGGTTTGAATGAAGTGAAGACTTGTGCGGTTGTTGTGAATGTCAATCCTTTCCTCTTTATGAGCCAGTACTTATAGAACCGATGCTAAGACTTATGCGGTTGTTGTGAATGTCAATCCTTTCCTCTCTTATGAGCGAGTACTTATAAAGTCGATGCTTGGAAGCAACGTTACAAGGTGGCATTCGATTCAGTAGAGGCCCGTAGCAAGCGAGAGGAAAACATGGTGGAGATTCAAAAGTCTAAAAGGGAGGAAACTCTGCTCGAAAAACGTAGAGAAGCCCTGAATTCTCAGCCCTCGAGTGGATATGATCAAAGGATTTCCCTTGATGAAAAGGTAAATTTTCTTTGATTAGAAATATATGTTCACTAGGAGTTTACCACCACTATCATCCTTACTAAGTTATTGCATACGCAAATAATTAACAATAATTTGTATGAATATAATTCCCATCTGTTATTTTCGGTGCAGTTGCAGTCTTTTCCAGTAGTTGTTGTCGCACTTGCTTCTAATGACATTCGAGCAAAGGAGGCCGCTTTTATTCATCTACAATAATTGTTAAGCATTGGTCAGATTATTTTCTGTGCTACTATTCACCTACGATAATGTTGTGTATCAGAAATGGAAAACAGATCATAATTTTATGTCAATCCTTACTAATGTCTTCTTTATGCAGAAAGTAATCCTCCAATTGATGCTGTCGTCGAATCCGATGTAGTTCCCCTTCTTGTCGATATTCTCAGGAGGGTGGATATGCCTCAGCTTCAGGTAAAATGCAATTGCTATATTGATTTATAAATATGATAAAATAAATAATTCAGTGGAGAGGTTCGATCTCGTTTGGGTCCAGAGAGTTGATGATAGCTAGTTATTTTAGAATTATTGTTGTGATAGTTGATAGCTTGTTATCATAAATGATAATATAGTTCGAGGCAGCTAGGGCTTTGACAATTATAGTATCGGGAAACACTGAACATACAAAGAACATACAAAGCTTGTAATTTCTTGCGGAGCACTGCCATTATTTGTGGAGCTTCTTATGTCTGTGGATGATGATCTTCGAGAACATGTACATAATTTTGTCAATTATCTTACTATCTTCTATGCATTTGAATTTCAACAATAAAACTACTTCTCACTTTGAGTTCAACTGCTGTTGCTATAAGGCTGTTTGGGATTTGGGAAATATTGCTGGAGACTCTGCAGAATATAGGGATATGGTACTCGCTCATGGAGCATTATGGCATGTGCTTTCCCAGTTTCAAAAGAATGTAACAATTTCAATGATCAGAACAACTGCATGGACTCTCTCAAACTTTTCTAGTGGGAAACCCCAACCTCAATTTCATCAGGTAAGCAAAATCCATTTTATTATCTAGCTCTAGCTCTTTGTGATTGGTAGATTTGACTATTTTTTACAATGATTGGGCATTTAATAACTTTTAATTATATGGTAAATTTTCAAGTGTGTTTCACTGGGTGGGAAATCTGTGCATGTTGTAGTACTCCATGTCTTACAAACTTGAACATGGAAATCTATGATCAGAGTTAGAATTTAATAGCATCAAGAGTTTCTGCCTTTTGCTTATCGATTTCAGGTGAAATATGCATTGCCTACCCTGGAGTGGCTTCTCCATATAGAAGAAGAGGAAGTATTGGCATCTGCATGCTGGGCTCTATCATATATTTCTTATGGCCCCAATGAGAATATTCAAAGAATAATTGACACTGGCATTTTCCCAAAGTTGGTGGAGCTTCTGTCGTGAGTATCATGATACACACATAAATATAAGCACTCTTGGTATTTATATATAACTCAATAAATATAAGCACTTAGTATTTATAAGTAACTTAATACATATAGTTTCATGGTTAATTTAAATTTGGTGTTAAGTTCAGTTTATGTTAATTTTTAAATTCCAGCGTCACTATAATTTTATGCATAAGGTCCTCAGTGTATTAATCGAAATGAACTGTTCGCAGGAATTCTTCACCATTTGTTGTTACTCCTGCTTTAAAGGTAGTGGGCAATCTTGTCACTGGCGATGATGTGCAAACTCAGGTGTTACTTCAAACATTTTTCACACTTCTTCCAAATAATTATAAAATACATTTGTTATTTTGCATCTGTTGAATGCATTTTCGGCTGTGATAAACTATCTGACATAATACAAAGAGTCCAAATTCAAACACAGTGGATTTACTTTATTTTTTATTGTGTGCAGGTTGGTATTGACAATAAGGTTCAAACACGATTTACTTTATTGTTTATCTTATATTTTGTTGTGTGCAGGTTGTTATTGACAATAAGGTTCTCCCTCGCCTTTTGGATATTCTCACAAATAAGAGGGCAAAGAAAACCGTAATAGGACATACATGCTGGATAATCTCCAATGTTACTGCAGGAACAACAGAGCAACTTCAGGTGGGAATCGTTTTGGATTTATAGTGTTACTCGCTACCACTGTCATATTTCCAGTGTAACATAACTCACGCTTTTTTTTTAATGGACTGCACTCATTTTCATTGCAGGCTGTGATCAATGCAAATATATTTCCCCCACTTTTATCTCTGCTAGCAAATGCTGAATTCAATATAAAGAGAGACGTAGCGTGGGCGGTTTCAAATGCAATTGCTTCTGCAAGCGAGGAACAGATAAAGTACGAAACTTTTCTAATTTATTCGCATGTGTAATTTTCTACATCCATCGTCTTAAGGTCGATAACATGAGCCCTTTTCTATTACAGATACCTTGCAATTCAAGGTTGCATCAAGCCACTTTGTGATCTTCTAACCTGCTAGGATTCAAGGACTATAACAGTCTGCCTTCACGGTCTAGAAAAAATACTGAGAGCTGATGAGACTGAAAAGAATGAAGTCATCTCTGAAGTTAATGTATATGTGAGCATAATTGAGGACGCTGGTGGCTTTGATAATATTGAGGCATTACAAATTCATGAAAACACACAGGTCTATAGAAAAGTATTCAAGATCCTTAACAATGGTTTCGTTGAGGAAGATGATGATCATGTGCTAACCATGTATGATACACCTCAGTGTGTAGAAGTTTCACCTGGTGGTTTTAATTTCATGTAGAAAGATGGATAATGTTGTTGTATATTGTAGGAATTCTGTGTATATTGTTAGAAATGCTGCATAAAGTTCTATGTGATTGTTGATACATCCTTCTCACAGCTTTACCGGTTCCTTAGGAATCATGGCTTTAAGTTAGGCTCTAAGTTATTAGGTTGTTTTGATTTCATGTAGTAGGAAAGATCGAACGAAAGATTGATAAGTACACTTAATTTGCTTGGCTTGCAGAGGAATTTCTGTCGCGCTAATTCTTCTCTGCTCACCAGTCGACGGTGATGCTTGGCTTTCCATTCCTTTCCTTTGCATTGTACGCAAAACTGTGATAAGATTTAGTTTCGTCACAATGCAGACCTAACAACCACTACTTCCCAAGCATTGTGGACTTTGTGGTTACAGTAACTTGATGTGCAATCTACGTTTGTCCTGGTGTTCCTACGTCTTGTTCTTGTGCACAATTGTCCTCTGCCATTCATATCGAGGCCAGGCAAGCGGATTCAACCGCAGTTTATGAGTTGGATCTTTGTCTTCTTTGGTGTTCTATCAAATTGATATTTATTAATGTAGTCCTGAATATCTTGAATCCTGAATGCTAACCGTTTCTTTGCCCTCAAGACTGGCTATGTCTAGCCACATGGAGCATTGGTGCCTCCAGTTTATATAGATTCTAGACACATATCTAGGGCTTACCGATCAAAGCCTCTGAACCGCATTTTAATGGAAAAGATGCTAATTCGAAGGACTAGAACGTTTTCTTTCTTTCTATTTGCAAGCATTCTGGTTTCGATCCAGCTGAGCATGACTAGCGTGGTGGCTGCTAGAATCATCCGGGACATGAAATTTAACTTTAAATTGAATAATTATGTGAGAGACGGTACTGGTTTCACCAAGCTTCCTAGCGTTCTGCTAGACCGGCTACATATACCACGCCGATCGTTGACCCTGCCGGTTTTCCAAGAAGCTCCGGTGTTTCAAAATGGTAAAGAATGCATCGTCTCGGCACCTTCGTCGTGGAGATCAGGCTATTCTCAACTTCAAGAAGAAGAAGATGATGATACAGAGCTATGTGATAGCATGGCCGTGCATATAGCCATGACGATGGATGCTGCTTATCTGAGAGGATTGGTCGCCGGAATTCTATCGATTCTCCAACATGCTACTTGTCCCGAGAATGTAGTCTTCCATTTCATGGTGTCCAAGCGCCAACGTGGTCTCAATGCTATGCTTCAGGCGACTTTTCCATACTTACACTTCATATTATATCACTTTGATGAGAATATTGTGAAGAACAAGATATCGTATTCAATTAGGCAGGCTCTGGATCAACCACTCAATTACGCTCGCACTTACTTGGCCGATATCTTGCCGTCATGCCTCGGGAGAATCATTTACCTAGACTCCGATTTAGTTGTTGTGGATGACATTGCCAAGCTAATGCACCCTCGTCTCATGGCCCAAGGTCTGAAAAAAACCAGAACAGCTGGCTCCGATGGTACCACTTGCTATAACAGATGGCAATGGGATATAATTTTATTTTTTTTAAAGTTATTATTATGATGTCATGTTGCCACATGTCAACTCAAATCCAAATACCAAATTCCAAAGTTTACATCATCTTCTATCCACCAATAAGTTGTTTACAAAATAGTTTTTAAACAAAATTAAAAAAAATATTTTACAAATCCCTAAGTTATACTTTACAAAACAGATTTTAATTTTTTTTGATAGAGAGCAACTAATACAAAGTCAAAAGAGTTTGACTTGCAATCGATTACAATATACCTGCTGAGGTAGGTATAATAACTTCAAATTCTAATAATTTTGAGGTTATGTTATCACTTCTCCATATATACAATATCTTTTAAGATATGCAATTTATATATATAATAATGCTTTACAACATCTCTTTTATATATTTTTTATTTGTATTTTTAATTATTGAGTTGATAATATTTCTATTTTATATTTTTCAAAGAGTTTTTTCTTTAAAAATCTTGTCATTTATGTTATTTTATATGGTTGTGAAGTATGGAGATGCAACATTTCTAGAGAATTTTGGAGGAAGATTGAGCAAATCCAGAAGCGGTTTATAACTTATAACCTCAAAATTAAAAGAAATACACTTTCTCCTATTCTCCTCATAGAAATGGGTCTTTCCACCATCGAGAGCATTGCTATGGCTAGGTACCTAATGTAAAATCATAAGATAAATAACATGGGAAATGAGAGACTTCCTAAAATTGCTGTAATCTCAAGTCAAAACCAACTACGCCTCAAGTGGTGTTGGTGTAAATATACCATGGCTTGGTTAAACCATTGGGGCATTGATGAAAATCACATTTTGCAGACTATTGATAATGTCAAAAAAAAATTACTTCTAAGTTTAAAGAGAAATTTTGGTGTGAGGAAAATTTAGCGGTTAAGAGAAAATTAAGATGCTATAAGGAGGTCATTAATACTAACTTGGAATATCAGAAGTATCTCTCTATAGTAACTAGCTCACGAAATAAAATTAATATAGCCAAGATTAAAATGAACTCTCATGAGCTCCATAGTGAAACAGGGCATTGGTTTATTCCTAAAACTCCATGGGGAGAAAGGGTTTGTCAATTGTGTGATTCTATGACCGTTGAGGATGAAATTCACTTTCTCTTAGAGTGCCTTGCTTACACCCACATTAGATCTGAGTTTCATAGTATTTGTTGCAACAAAAATATTTATAACCTCCTAGCTTGCCAAAAGTATAGTGAGCTTGGAAATCTTTTTGAGAATATGAACAAGATTTTAAAGTAAACCAAGTATTATCCTTCTTAAGGTACGATACACCAAATTTGGTCTCAGTAGACGTTAATCATCATCATCATCATCATCATCACGAGTTATGAGTTACAACATCTCCTCCATATATCATTTCTATTTTTATTTTTTTAATTATTGAGCCACAACATTTAAATTTTATATTTTTACATAACACTACATAATGTGACACAATGTTATGAGCTACAACATCTCCCCCATATATCATTTCCTTTCATACTAGCATAGATCCATCTTAAACCCCGATCTACCAAGCACCGAGAGGAATCAAATTTCTTGAGATGAGAAGTTTTTATGTTAAATCTTTTACATGTTTAAAAAAATCACACCTCAAGAATTTTTATCCTTTTGGTGCTTGGTAAATCCGAGTTTAACATGGATTTTTAATTTTACTTATTTGGTTCTAGTTTTTAATTTTATGAGCCCACATGAGTTTTTTAATTAATTTGTTATGCATTATGTGACAACATCCCCCCATATTGGGTTGTAGAGCACCTCCCTACTCTCGGTGCACAATCATTTCCATTTTTATTTGAATTTTTATTGAGCGGCCTACATTTATATTTTATATTTGTACATAACATTACATAACGTTACATGCTACAACATGTCCCCCATATATCATGTAATACACTGAATTAATGGAAACTATTTTTCTTTGAATATTTTAATTATTTTATTTTTTAAATTATTTTGACAAGAAAAGTCAAAATGGATGCAATGGATTATTCTTATTTATTAATTAAAAATATTGAAAGGAATTAGGACTGAAATAGTTGTTGAAAGATTGCTTGTTGACCCACAAGGGGAAAAGACAAGTGGCAAAAGTTGCTGAGTGAGAACTCAAGTGATGTAGGAGGCATCCTCCCTAAAATCAGGTCAAAACTACTTGTGGAGTGTTAAAGAGGAGAAGGCTCATAAATGACCAAGTCCTATGAAAAATATTATATAATAGTATGTCCATTTAACAAGCAATATGATAGCAATGGACGGGGAATTGATTTTTTAATGCAAGAGATGGCACATTGATTGGAGTTTTCCCTTGTTGTTCAACAAACAGGATTAGGGGTTCTAGAGCAAGAGAGACTTAGTATATTCTTATCTATTTCTTTTTGGGCATCCATACCCGAATCAAATTTTTGAATAAGAATGGTTGTAATGTTAGCGCATTTAGGAAATTTGAATGAAAACCCATGATGGATCTGGTTAAATGTTTTATTCTATGCATGCATATATCCTATTAACATATTATAAATGTATTCGTTCAACTAATATTTCCCTATCAGTCAATCTCTTTTTACAGAGTTCATATATGTCCTCTATATTGTTTCAAATTAAAACTTAATTAATTTACAAACCATGTTTCAGAGTTCCTATGGCTACGGTAGGTTCCTTAAATTATATATATAATTTACGAATGACATTATAGAAAGGAAATTCCACTAATATAGTTAAAACAATATAATTTTAGAGAAAACTCTTAATTAAACCAAATCGAAATTAACCAACAAGGTTTCCAATCACATAACCAGTAAATGAAAACACTACAAAATTGTCACTTATGAATTTCTAGGATGAACAGAGTAGATCTGAGAATATTTTACTTCCCAACATCCAAGCTATAAGTTGAATAAACATATCTCTAAGCTCATAAGAGTAAAACTGAAAGTTATCTCATCTGAAATCCCAAATCATTCAAACCTAGATCGAGACTTGCTACGATCACATTAAATATTATATACAATAAAAACCATAATATTCATATTTGATTTCTAAAATTTAATAAACTAACAGCTACGACTGAAGTCATATGAGCAATCCCCTTTGTACCAAATCTAGTTTTAGACTAGTTATAGATCTTCTACAATAGCTCATAAATCTACATAATAATTATAGCAATCATATCTAGAAATAATACAGTCTTTAATTACAAACACATAGTCTCTAATCACGGGTATCTAAACCCCAAGACTTTTGGACTTTTCTAAAAATATTGCCTCCACATAATCAAAATCACAATATATATGTTTATTAATTAAACAAAAACCATCTAACAATTAATGTGTGGCAATTAGACCATTAAAAAAATGGCATCCATCTCTTTATTTAAAACCATGGTATGTATAACCGAAAAGATGGAGTATTATAACCATAAACAAAGAAGTTGTGAGATTCATAACTGTAAGCTAGCACATAACCCTAAGGGTTCTTTTTAAAAAACATTCCAATACGCCTTTGGATAAACAGTACGTAGTTGTAAGTCCAAAAATGGCATCCATCGTTTCTATTTAAAACCCATGACGTATACCTTCAAATGATTTGTATAAAACTACAAATAGAAGAGAGATTGTGAAGCCTTCTCTATAGGATGAAGACCCATAAGGGTTTAATAATTAAACAATCCCAACTTATCTTGCAATAGTGGAGAAATACTTGTTCCTACATGGTCCACGAACCTAGTCAAGAATCATTGCACCCTAACTATTAATTAAACCCTTACATCTTGGTTGTTGGTGAACCATTATTGAAGACCGAGCATCATTCACACCAGGAGGTTACATGCAAAATCAAATAACTAAGTAATGTCAATGGCTTGACAAGAAAATATTGGTTGGTTAATGTTTAATTAGAGTAGGAGTTTTTTCTCACCTCTGGATTTTAAAGTAATAAGACTAAGAAGAGGTGACATTTTCACCACTGTCACCAGCCTTCCCATAACCTACATTACACACAATGCAATTAGAAATATTTCATAATTATTAAAGACGGTAAAAATAATGATGATATAAAATACTAAAACCTTACTTTATACAATTATAGAGAGGGCCAGGGGTCGGCTCCTCCTGGACGACTTATCACTCCTCTCCCTGTAAATGTTTGAAGCAAACCTCGGTCAGTTGAATGTGTATGCCTTTATTTCTAAAACAAAAATCATAACTAAATAGAACCCAATAGAGTTTTGTTCATACCTGGTAAAATGCATGGAAGGCCTAACGAATTTTGGTCTTCTTCTTATCCTTAGTGAACCAACAAGGTTGAGTCCATTTGGCGACCATTAACACTGATAAGAACCTCAAGGGTACCTCAAGAAATAAGTAAATACCTTATTTAGTTAACTGTGTAAGACACTTGTTAAGGACATGCAAGAAGCCATGAAATGACCAAGAATTTCTTCCAAGAAACAACTACACACAAACTAGCACAAAAATGAAAAAAATATAGACAAAGTAAAATTCTAATAAACCCTATCAAAAACCCTTTCTAGTGATTACGATAGATGGAGGGCGAAGATACATCCTAGACACACTTATTAACTTTCCTATAAATGCCTAGTTGTGTTGTCAACTCGCAACCAGGAATATTTAATGTCCAAAGGACAAACCAAAACATATGCATGGAATTCACCTTGTATCTCCCAATAAGTTATGGGTCAAACCATATTCAAACATCAACAATGTTTTATTCCTAGGTCGTGTTGGGATCATGACTATGGTTTTATCACCATAATCCCTAAACCTTCTTTGCCTTAATTAAAATTTTATAACCCTCAAACAAAAGCTTGCGCTAGGAATTGTACACATCCCCTGTTTAAATTAAGGTTGGGTATCTGGACCCATTGCAATGGTAGGTATACTTCCTATCATAGATCCTCATGAACAAGGAAGCATAGAAATCTTGAGAATATCACCTTGAGGTGTGTCGTTTGGGTCGTTGTCAACCATAGGTAAACACCATATAAATGTTAACCTGTAAATCAAGTAAGAACCAATTATGAGCTATTTTACACATAACAACAAAGTGTTTCATGCTACGACCAAAATATACATGTTACGATATTTAATCAGATAAAAGAGTAAAATGGATTTTTTTTATTATTGGAATTTTTAGGTTTGTGACATAATGGTATTAGAGCATGGTTACAACACTTAGCCTGAACAACCCCAACACTTAAACTGATAAAACTAGAAAACTAACTTCATCCTATTGTGGTTTGATTCTCTTACAAACAAGAAGAGAAGAATAACTTTGATTATGTAGGAAATTATGGAAAATGTAGGAATTTTTGCGAAAGAGGAATCTCATCCTAGGAATCCAGTGAAAAATAAAGAGGGTAATCTAAGGGAGGGTGAAATTTGGGTGAATCTTAATGGAATTCAAAATGACAACCCATCTGTATTACAACACAATGTTAAGGAATTAAGAGCGGAATTAAAAAGAGTTAAAGAAGATAACGATTGTATTCTGAAAGTGCAGGAAGAGTTAAATAATATTCTGTTGTCTAAAATACACAGTAATGAAAGGGATAAAAATAAATAACCTTAACTTAAAATGGAAAAAACTACACCTTACAAACGTAAGGGAAGGAAACTAGAATTTCCCAAACATGAGATTAAATCTTCAAGTGAGGAACCACCCAAGCAAAATACAGAGAAACATAAGGATTCTAGTGAAAGTAGTGACAATAATCAAATGAAAAGAAATATAAACCTTATGAAGAAATTTCCGGTGAATTAAAAAAGATCAAACATCCTATGTTTAACAGAGAAATCAAGAAAGGGAAAGAAGAGGAAGCTTGGTTATCTGGAATAAAGAAATATTTCCATATGTATAACTATTCCAATGAATTAAAGGAAAAAATGGCCATCTATAACCTAACAGGAAAAGCAGATATCTGGTGGTAGGACATAAAAAAAGTGAAAGTTATAAAAGAACGCTATGTAACATGGAGAACATTCACGAAATATTTTAAACAAAAATACATTTCCAAACAAATTACGAAGAAAAAGCTAAGGAGTTTTATGAATTAAGATTAGGTTCTATGACCATGAAAGAATTTTGCAGTAAATTCTTAAGTTTACTTCGTTATGTTCCTTATATAATTGACGAAAAATCCAAAATACAGTGTTTTCTAAGTTGTTTTCCTCTTATGTTTAAAGAAAGGATTGAGTATGACAATCCAAAAACACTGGAAGAGGTAATGAGAAAATTAAACTTTTGTTATGATCAAAGTAAAAATAAAAGAGAAAATATACCTAACTGGACAATAGAAAGACATGACAACTTTGATCAAAGAAAGAAGAATACTAAGTTTTACAAAAATACTGGGAATAACTACTGAGGGTATCAAGGAAATAATTATAAAATCTGTAAACCACAAAACCCTGTACCAAAGGAAAGAGAACCACCCACAACCTTTAATAAGAACACTGCACATAAATAACCACTAAAATGTTGGGAATGTGGCGAGCCACACTACTCTAAATACTTTCCCATAAGAAAGAAAAAAATTAATAATGTTCACACAATCTAAGAAGCTGCTACAGTTGGGGAAATGGCAAGAAGCATTCCTAGAATCAATGTCACATTGGAGAACCGACAAGCAAACCATCAAACTTGAATGGTTGAAATCAAAGGTATGATAAAAGGCCAACCCATTTCTATACTAATTGATCCATGTGCATGTAACCCACCTAGAAATAAAAATATTTTGTTCTTGTGAAAAGACATTACTTTAAAAAATTATTGTAAAGGTTTATGTTGTTGACCAAGGATGGTCAAAGATGACTGTAATTGAATATTTCATAATTAAATAATTAAAATAAGAGACACCTATCCAAAGAATATTGTTGAAGAGTGTTCACTGACCCACTAGGAGGAATGATCTGTTGTAGAAGGCCAAAATGACAAATGGAAGTTGTTTGTGCCAAAAATTGTTTCCAGACTATAAAGAAACAAGCCAACACAATCTCAAATATTCAATTTAACAAAATTAGGTTTTTAGGGTTTTTGAAAGGTTTTTCTGGTTGTGAGGTTTGGTGACAAAAGGGAATACATTCATAACCCAAATATAAACTAAATCATAAGCAAAGAAAAACAAAGATGCATAATATAATAACCATGTATCCAACAGAACATAACATTGAAGTTCATCCACAACTGACAAGCACTACAAGCATAAAGACTATAAACCAGCAATGAAATTATCAATTGTGTAGCTAAACAAGCTAGAAATGAAGCCAAAACATAGACTGAAGGGTAAAATGGATGATATATCTCATAATATGTTCATCAAATACACATGAGAGTTAAGTACTTAGCTTATCAATAAGTCCAGAGACCTCCTCAAACCAGCCAAAAATAAAACCTCTCTTCTGTACCCTTCTCCCTCTTTTGTATTTACAAAGAATTAGTTCTATATTCCCTTCAATAGGTCGAAATTGAAACTAACCAGCAGTTACATTAACTAACTTTCAACTAATTTACTAAAAATAGCAAAATCGGATTCCTGGTAAATATGGCGAATTTCTGGAAAATAGGTGTCAAAGAAGCTTCCATATCTGTCAATCCCTGTTACCTGTGTAAAACCTGAGAGAGTTTTTTGTGAATGGGTCCATGATGGACAAAAACCTCTCTTGGTTTTTAAAAATTCATCTCCAATCAATCAGAATATGCCCCGCAAGATGAACACTAAAACAGGAAAATATTAAATATTTTTAAGACCCTGAAAAATAGGCTGTAAAGATTAAACTGAATCTTTTTAAACCTTGACAGTTGTTGCACAACTGAGAGAGGTTTTTGTGAATGGGTATGTTATGAACAAAAAACTCTTTTTTTTTCTAAAATTCATCTCCATCATCTCGTGGTCGGCATTCAATTTCAATAACCCAAAACAGGAAAAACAAAGCAGAATTCTCAATAATCTTTCCATTTCAATATCCTCTTTTTCATCTGACATTTCTTCTGCAAGTACAATATTTTCGGCAACAAATGTCTCTGCTGGTGCATCATCTTGAACAAGCTCGGTCTCCTTATCAATTCCTGCAGCATTTCCATCAAACTGGCTTGTTGTTGTTTGTATTATGATAACTGCCTTTGAATTACATGCCAGCAATCTTTATCATGTATGTCTTGATCTAAAGCATTGCAAGTCTTCTGCAAAGCATGCAACAAATATCTTACCTTGATTTCCTCATTGAGATTATCCACACTAGCAAAATCAGGATCCAAATCATTCTCAAGAGCAAAACTGTCTGGAGAGGAAGACAAGTCTTCATCATCTACTTCATAACTACAAAGTTGCAATGTAGATGGAAGATGACACTCCTTTTCTATGAGATTCTCCTTGAACCTTGCAGTAGTAATTGAAGCAAACAATCTTTCGATGTATGTGTTCTCAAATGGAGATGTACATGAAACCATGGAGAAGACTCTATCATTTCCTTCAGCAATATCTATTTGTTTTGGGGATTGGAGGCTGAAATCTTTTTCGCTGAGGTTGTCATTGCACCTGTCAATCTGACTTTTCACACTAATCTTGGGTATTACCTGCTTCTCTTCATATTTTAATTAAACAGAGAGAGAATCATGATCATGTTTTTGAAGCGTACTCTCAGACTCTTGTACTTTGTTTTGCAATAGAGATGGTTTTACACATTATTTTGTATCCCAAATGCCATTGACATAAACCTTTTGGGAACATTCAAGGGATACTTTTACCTTGAGTCTCTGATTGAACTCATCTAAACTAGAAAAATCTATCATGCTTTAATTATTTTCCAAATGACTATCAAATGTAGGGTTTCCTAGGGAAGGGAAATGTGCAGCATCTCCTTCACTACTAGAAATTTGCTTCACATTTTGAAGGTAGCAATAATTTTATCTGAGATTGTCATTTGAGCTTTCTTTGTTGATCAGATCAGGCAATATTTCTATGTCTTCATTCTAATATGAAGGTTTACACGAAGGCGTAGACAAGATCAAATCATTTCCTTCACAAATGGGACTCTATTGTGGAGATTGAAGATCGCAACCATTTTTCCTAAAGTTCTCATTGAACCCATCACTCTCACTTTTTAGGCCAACCACATCAGAGATATCATTCTCATAAGCAAGGCTAGATGACAGAGTGGACATCCTGTCATCATTTGCTTCACTAATTGACTGTGCAGATACGAGGAGGCCGTCCTTTTTCTTTGGTTTCTCGTTGATACTTTTCACTTGAATCATATCATCCATGCCTTCCAGTTTTTTCCTCGAGTCAGATATAGGAAAAAGCATATCGTGGCAATTTTTTACTCTCAGATTCTTGTTTGAACTTTCACAAGCTACTTGTCCTCAATTTTATGCAGTCTATTCTATCATCAGTTCATGAAATGCTTTATGCCCAATTTGAATAATTTAGGTCAATAGAGCACCAAAAATATTTAACAGGTCTGTAGCTGAACTTTACCAACACCAAATGCTACTTATTTAGACCTTTTTGGACTGATATCTCATCGTTTAGAGTTTGTTGAATACATCAATTTAGGTTTTCCTTTAACAATTTGATATTATATGGCTTAACAAAAAAATCCCCAATTTAACATTCCATGACCAAGGTCACGCGGGATACCTCACTCCCAGCTTGCTGCAGGTGTTAAAAATTGATTCTTGGACTAGCTAAATGTTGAATTGAATGCTCCAGTTTCTTCAAGTCTTCAATTCACCTCCAACTGTCACGCTATGAAACCTTAATCTCCTTCTTCAACTGCCAATTCTGATTCCTTAGCAATGTGTCTTCATTCCAGCGTCTCCACCAGCTTCGTAATGCTTAATTCAAGAACCTCTTTCTCATCAATCTCGCCTCATTCCACCATCTGTCATGATTTGCCATTAATTTGCATATAGTTTCCATGATCTCCCTCACATGATGACCAGACACCTGTTTCAATGGTAAACTTGGTAAAACATGTATCAAATGTGATAATTGATGTAGTTAATACCTTAGGGACGAAACCCCAAAAAAAATCGAACTGAAAAATGACTATTTTGGCAAAAACGATTTTCTTGTAGCGTGCGAGTGTAACTTTTTTCTGGCCAGTGCTATAGGAATCCCTGTTTTATCATTTTTTAACCAAAACTCCAAACAAAGTGCTATTTTTTTTGGTAAATAACTTTAAGTAAGGTCTTATGATATTTCTTTAGAACTTTTTAGAAATATATGCATCCGATAAGCCCATAAAAACCATGAAATTAATTAAATCAAGAAAAAATTAAAAATAAAACCTATAAAATCAACTATAAACCTAAGTCTAAAATCAAAATATTTTAAAAGAAACCAAGGTCAAAACTTAAAAACAATAAGAAAAGTCATATTTTTAAGATAAGCGAATGTTTCAAAAATGAAACCAAAAACAAGCTATAACATCTGGCTCCTGCTGTGGGATGACGTCCTCCCTGTGAGGCTTCAAGAACCTGTAGACTAGTGCCTTCTGAAACCAAAACTGCCTTCTTTTCTACAAAACATCCATTGGGCTATGGAGTCGTTATTCAATCCTTCACACACTGATATCTACAATGAAAATCAAATCTCTTTCTTTTAGGAACCTTCCATTTACAAAATCAAATTGTAATCCCATTTCCAATGTAACCAGGAAAAAATTTCACCAACCCACCAAAACTTGTTTCCAACTCCAAATATATATATAATCAGAAATATTGGAAAACATGAAGAGCAAAGATCTAACAACTTATAATCACTTTCATTAAATGGTGTCTCTAAAATAACAGATTTATAACTTAGTATTGACTCTAAATAATCTGCTACTGGATCATAAAAATTTCCATAAGTTACCTCTTCCTATTCTCTGAAAAAGATAGGTTGTCCATAAGAATATTTTGTTCCATGAATATCAAGCAGGCATTGGCGAAAAAGGACATCAAGATCAGCCTGAATTTTCTCCATAATTTTTTGGATAGTATCATCAATAATGTCAATACTTTGAACCTCCTTTTCCACACTGTCTTCAAATGAATGACTATCATGCATTGGATTTTGTTGTTCAAGGATAATAGATTGAATACATTCTTGAATCTGCTGATCAGATTGTGACATATCACACACCTCACAGATTTTTGAGTCTTTCTTTTCAATTTCATCATCATATTTATTAAAAATTAGAGCATCTTCATAATGATTTTGAACAGCGGATTTATCATAACCATGAATATAAGCAACTTCTGAAAAAATGTGAACGGCCTGGCCTTCATCGATTTTCGTATCAAAACCAAAAGTAATAGAATCTAATTCATCACATAATTCTTGTCTTGGAACCCTAATCTCTTCATCATAAAAAGGAGCATTCTGAGAAATTTCGAATGATGATGCTAAAGGTTCGTCTTTTCCTTCAATACAAAGCCGATCTTTAACACAACAATGATTTCCAACAGTTTGTTGAACTAGAGATTGATCTTCAAAAGGATTAGCACTCAAATGGTTATTATGACTGTTGAAATCATTATGAGAATACTCCAAACTATCTCTATTGATCTCATCACTTGAATAATCCTCAACCTGACCTAAAACAACAACTTGATTATTGTAATGATCATGGAATTCTTCCTTGACAGCAGTGTCTGAAAATGTTACCTTTTCATCTTCAACAAATTCTGAAACTTCAACTTCTTCATGACATGTTTTGAACCCTTGATTGTACTCATCATCATGATTTTTTGAATCAGAAATTGTATTATAAACATCATCCTGCTCACAACAATCTTTAAAAAAGAGTTCAGCTGAGAACGCATACTTACAATGTTTCTGAAAACATGTGTGGAATTCTTTCAGTGAGGAAATGCTAGCAGCGGGAAGAGAAAAATATTAATCTCGTGCATCTTGCTCAAGTGAATACATGAACATCTTCATGCTGTATATTTAATTGGACCATACATTGATGAAATCGGATGAGGTGATCTGAAGGATTATCCTCTTTGCTTTATCTAGATCGTGGAAGACAATCTCCCCAAACATCCATAGTAGGTACTGAATTTGGAAAACCTGGAATATCAGAAAAATTGAAAGGTGCAAACCTTTGAGCCAGAATAGCTTCCATGGACATCGACCTCTACATCTTAAAATAGTGGAGTTGCCAATCAATTTTTTAAGACAGATTTTGTTTTTTCTCCTCATAAAGAGGAAGGGGTGACAGTAGTTCAGATTAATTAGGGCTGTATAAAGCTGGGGATGAATGAAACCTTCTAATTCTTCTAGTTGTTTTTAGTATCTGTTTAGGATCTGTAACACCCAACTGCAATGGTGAAATAGGTTTGTTTCTAGTTCCAACTCCCCTAGTAGCCACTGTGACAAAGTAGTGAAAAGTAGTCTTAGAGATATGCTGGTTTAAGTTCACCTCTTAAAACCAGTGAAATGATAAGTATTCCAGGGAAAAATCTATTTTCAACTTCATTCCCTGGCAATGGCGCTAAATATGTTTGTGCCAGAAATTGTTTCCAGACTACAAAGAAACAAGCCAACACAATCTCAAATATTCAATCAAACAAAATTAAGTTTTTAGGGTTTTTGAAAGGTTTTTCTGGTTGTGAGGTTTGGTGACAAAATGGAATACATTCATAAGCCAAATAGGAACTAAATCACAAGTAAATAAAAACAGAGATGCATAATATAATAACCATGTATCCAACAGAACATAACATTGAAGTTCATCCACAACTGACAAGCACTACAAGCATAAAGACTATAAACCAGCAATGAAATTATCAATTGTGTAGCTAAACAAGCTAGAAATGAAGCCAAAACACATACTGAAGGGTAAAATGGATCATATATCTCATAATTTGTTCATCAAATACACATGAGAGTTAAGTACTTAGGTTATCAATATGTCCAGAGACCTCCTTAAGCCAGCCAAAAATCGAACCTCTCTTCTGTACCCTTCTCCCTCTTTTATATTTACAAATAAGTAGTTCCATATTGTTTTCATTAGGTCAAGATTGAAACTACCCAGCAGTTACATTAACTAACTTTCAACTAATTTACTAAAAATAGCAAAATCAGATTCCTGGTAAATATGGCGAATTTCTGAAAAATAGGTGTCAAAGAAACTTCCATATCTCTCAATCCCTGACACTTGTGTAAAAATTGAAAGAGGTTTTTGTGAATGGGTCCGTTATGGACAAAAACCTCTCTTGGTTTTTAAACATTCATCTCCAATAAATCATAATATCCCCTGCAAGATGAACACTAAAACAGGAAAATATTAAATATTTTTAAGACCCTGAAAAATAGGCTGTAAAGATTAAACTGAATCTTTCAAACATTGATAGTTGTTGCACAACTGAGAGAGGTTTTTTTGAATGGGTATCTTATGAACAAAAACATTTTTTTTTTCTAAAATTCATCTCTATCAGCTCGTAGTCTGCATTCAATTTCAATAACCCAAAACAAGAAAAACAGAGCAGAATTCTCAATAATCTTTGCATTTCAATATCCTCTTTTTCATCTGACATTTCTTCTGCAGGTACAATATTTTTGGCAACAAATGTCTCTGCTGGTGTATCATCCTAAACAAGCTCAGTCTCCTTATCAATTCCTACAGCATTTCTATCAAACTGGCTTGTTGTTGTTTATATTATGATAACTGCCTTTAAATTACATGCCAGTAATCTTTATCATGTCTGTCCTGATCTGAAGCATTAGAAGTATTCTGCAAAGCATGCAAGAAATCTCTTACCTTGAGTTCCTCATTGAGCTTATCCACACTATAAAAATTAGGATCCAAATCATTCTCAAGAGCAGAACTGTCTAGAGAGGAAGACAAGTCTTCATCATCTACTTCATAACTACAAAGCTGCAATGTAGATGGAAGATGACACTCCTTTTCTGTGAGATTCTCCTTGAACCTTGCAGTAGTCATTGAAGCAAACAATCTTTCGATGTTTGTGTTCTCAAATGGAGATTTACATGAAACCATGGAGAAGACTCTATCATTTCCTTCAGCAGTATCTGTTTGTTTTGGGGATTGGAGGCTGAAATCTTTTTCGCTGAGGTTGTCATTGCACCTGTGAATCTGACTTTTTACACTAATCTTGGGTATTACCTGCTTCTCTTCATATTTTAATTAATCAAAGAGAGAATCACGGTCATCTTTTTGAATCATACTCTCAGACTCTTGTACTTTTTTTTGCAATAGGGATGGTTTTACACATTGTTTTGTATCCCAAATGCCATTGATAGAAACCTTTTGGTAACATTCAAGGGATACTTTTACCTTGAGTCTCTCATTGAACTCATCTACACTAGAAAAATCTATCATGATTTGGTTATTTTCCAAATGACTATAAAATGTAGGGTTTCCTAGGGAAGGGAAATGTGCAGCATCTCCTTCACTACTAGAAATTTGCTTCACATTTTGAAGGTAGAAATAATTTTCTCTGAGATTGTCATTTGAGCTTTTTGTGTTGATCATATCAGGCAATCTTTCTATGTCTTCATTCTGAAATGAAGGTTTACATGATGGCGTAGACAAGATCAAATCATTTCCTTCACAAATAGCAATCTGTTGTGTAGATTGAAGATGGCAACCATTTTTCCTGAAGTTCTCATTGAACCCATCACTCTCACTTTTTAGGCCAACCACATCAGAGATATCATTCTCATAATCAAGGCTAGATGACAGAGTGGACATCCTATCATCATTTTCTTCACTCATTGACTGTATATATAGGAGGAGGTCGTCCTTTTTCTTTGGTTTCTCGTTGAGACTTTTCACTCGAATCATATCAGCCATGCCTTCCAGTTTTTTCCTCGAGTCAAATATAAGCAAAAGCATATCGTGGCAATGTTTTACTCTCAGATTCTCGTTTGAACTCTCACAAGCTGCTTGTCCTCAATTTTATACAGTCTATTCTATCATTGGTTCATGAAATGTTTTATGCCCAATTTGAATAATTTAGGTTAACAGAGCACCAAAAATCTTTAACAGGTCTGTAGCTGAACTTTACCAACATCAAATGCTACTTATTTATACCTTTTTGGACTGATATCTCACCGTTGAGAGTTTGTTGAATACATGAATTTACATTTTCCTTTAACAATTTGATATTATATGGCTTAACAGAAAAATCCCCAATTTAACATTCCATGACCAATGTCACACGGGATACCTCACTCCCAGCTTACTGCAGGTGTTAAAAATTGATTCTTGGACTAGCTGAATGTTGAATTGAATGCTCTATGTGTCTTCAAGTCTTCAATTCACCTCCAACTGTCATGCTACAAAACCCTAATCTCCTTCTTCAACTGCCAATTCTGATTCCTTAGCAATGTGTCTTCATTCTAGCGTCTCCACCAGCTTTGTAATGCTTAATTCAAGAACCTCTTTCCCATCAATCTCGCCTCATTCCACTGTCTGTCATGATTTGCCATTAATTTGCATACAGTTTCCACGATCTCCCTCACATGATGACCAAACACCTATTTCAATGGTAAACTTGGAAAAACACGTATCAAATGTGATAATTGATTGTAGTTATCACCTTAGGGACGAAACCCCCAAAAAAATCGGATTGAAAAATGACTATTTTGGCAAAAACAATTTTCTTGTAGCGTGCTAGTGTAACTTTTTCTGGCCAGTGCTATAGGAATCCCTGTGCACTACAGGAATCCCTGTTTTATGATTTTTTAACCAAAACTCCAAACAAAGTGCTATTTTTTTTGGTAAATTACTTTAAGTAAGGTCTTATGATATTTCTTTAGAACTTTTTAGAAATATATGGATCTGATAAGCCCATAAAAACCATGAAATTAATTAAATCAAGCAAAAATTAAAAAGAAAACCTGTAAAATCAACTATAAACCTAATGCTAAAATCAAAATATTTTAAAAGAAACCAAGGTCAAAACTTAAAAGGAATAATAAAAATCATATTTTTAAGATAAGCGAATGTTTCAAAAATAGAAAACAAAAACAGGCTATAACAGAAGCAACAACATTCACTTTCTAATTGTTGCAGGAAGCAACATCCCTATACTTGTGGCCATGTTCCCAATAAAAGAGGAATTGAGGAGGTGTCTCATTTAATTGAAAACCTAACCCAAATACCTAGGAAATCTTATATATACCATCGAATGAGCAGGAGGATCACTACATCTTTCAAAATATTAGAACTTGTGGATTTGCTGGAAATTGGAAAGTTAGGCACACAAGAGGAAATTCGATGAGGGGAAACCTAGAGTGAATTGCAAAGAGTTTTGACTTTAAGTGTGATTTCTAAGTTACAAAGAGTATTGAATAGGAATCTACATAGTATCTTCATCCTGTTGGTACAGTGAACAGGACCGGGGGTCCTAAAGCAAGTGATTTTGGCTGCTTTCAAGAGACGGTTGAGAGGAACGATCTTCTTTGGGTATTTGTCCACTTCGAAGTTAGCAGGTTCTATATTGTTCTGGTTAATTATATTTATTTCAACTTATGTTTATATTATGAAGGGTTGTATAAATGAATGGTTATTGTTTTCAAAAAATAGGGTAGGAAAGTTTCATCTTTTGTAAATTATAAGTTAAAATGAATTTTACTGTTGCAATTGTATTTCCATTTTTTGGAATTATAAACTATATTCTTCTTCTACCTAGAATCACTATCACAAATATGTGTGTGTGTGTGTGTGTGTGTGTTTGTGTGTGTGTGTGTGGTTTTTAACTAGCATACTACATAATTAGTAAATGTTTAGTATTTCTTTAGTATTCTTATCATTTTCATACATATTTTAAACAAGAGGTTTAACAAATTCTCTTATATCTAGGGTCTGCTTTAGTTAAGCATAGAAAAACCCTAAGTCAAATTTTATAAAGAAAAAACATTTTAGATTTAAAAACTACTATAGCTTCTGACCAAGGAATTTGAAACAACTCCCCAAGTTAAAACCAGAAAAGAATCAAATTATTTTACCAACGAAAATCTTAGGATTTCAACAGAACTAAGAATAAAACCCAAGTATTCTTTTAAGTTTAAACAGTAAATACTACATTGTACATCGAGAGATAGCAATAATATTCACATATTAATGGACAAAATTTACAAAGTAATATTGTTTATACAATGATTTAAACCAAGTTAGAAGCAAATCATAGTGGCCAGTCCGCCTTCAAACTTCACAAAATTCTTTTTAACAAAAAAACCATGTTACAACTTCCATAGACTCCACGGTCTGAAATCAAAGGAGTTCAAAACAATAAATCTATATTAACTCTTTCACAACCCAAAGGATCTTAAAAAACAACAACACATAACTATGCCAAAACAAGAGTTTATACCATCAACAGAAGGAGGAGTTGTGCATCTCCAAAAACAAAGCCAACCAAAAGAAAACCATGTTCCAACTTGTTGTCCACACCATCAAGGACCATAGGGTTCAAGACTTAGGTATTACCAGAGCCTACGGTGGTCATCCACCTTCGACCCAAGCCCTTCCAAGCCAAGCAGCAACTGCGGAAAAAATTTCTACCGGTCAAACAAGTAGAGGTTAAAAATTTGACATTTATAAAATTAATGTTTGCTTAAAATTGAAACAAATAAAAATTGAAAAACAATTTACCTTCAGTTCGAACAACTCTGGGAAATGGTGGTAGGTCGAGACCATGAACTTTGTTGTATTCAAGAGAAACAAAGGTGGTATGGGAAACGTTCTCAGTGATGCTGATTGAAGGCCATATCGTTCCAACACTGAACGGGTCAAGTAAGGCCGAGAGGGTCGAGATCCCTCAACTCTCCTCACAACCCAAATAATGTAGAATTACCCAAACCTCAAAGTCCGCTTAGGGCTAAACCCCTTTTTTCTTGCAAGAAAGCACCACAATATTTCATATGGATGCATATTAAAAATTTCACCTACCTCCACATCAAATAATGTTTCACACCCATATACGAACTTAGGTTTAACATTTTAAATTGTTTTGGGTTGAAAACTTATAAATAATGCAGTAGTTGAATCAATCTAACCACATGTCTAATCATATTACCAAATAAAACTTTGTATAAAATTATGATAAGATTTTATAATATAAAGAACAAACTTCATATAAATTACCATCTAAGAAATTTAATACAGGTCACGAAGTCGAGGCCTGTAAAGGCTATTTTTCTAACAAGAAAAGTATAATAACTGAAATCTACAACAACATGATCTAAATACAACAAAGATAGGTCATATCCGTAAATAAATTAACATAAACCAGTTTAATAACCCTTTCAAATATTACATGGATTTTTTCGTATACAAATCCATTCAAATAAATCTAAATAATATATAAATTTATAGAGTAATATTAAAATAATTTATAGATTGATAAAAGAACAAATGCAAAGAATAGAAACGATTTCTGAATGGATTTTTATATTGACGGCTCCCCAAGTCGAAACCAGACAAGAATCGAAATCTTTTACCAACGAAAATCTTAGGATTTCAACAGAATCAGGAATAAAACCCAAGTATTATTCTAAGTTTAAACAATAAATACTACATTGTACAGTGAGATCTAGCAATAATCTTCACATATTAATGGAAAAAATTTACAGAGTAATATTGTTTATACAATGATTTAAACCAAGCTAGAAGCAAATTGTAGTGGCCAGTTTTCCTTCAAGCTTCACAAAAATATTTTGTACAAAACAAGCATCTCATAGCTTCCACAGACTCCACGGTATGAAATCAAAGGAGTTCAGAACACTTACACTGTATTAATTTTTTTACAGCCCAAAGGCTCTTAAAAAAAACACATAACTCTGCCAAAACAAGAGTTTATACCATCAACAAAAGGAGGAGTTGTGCATCTCCAAAAATGAAGCCATCCAAAATAAAACCCTATTCCATCTTCTTGTTAACACCATCAAGAACTGTAGGGTTCAATATTTAGGTCTTATCAGAGCCTACGACGACCGACCACCTTCGACCCAAGCCCTTCCAAGCCAAGCAGTAACTGCTGAAAAAATTTGTTCCAGTCAAACAAGACGAGGTTAAAAACTTGACATTTATAAAATTAATGTTTGCTTAAACTAAAACAAGTAAAAATTGAAGAACAATTTATCTTCAGATTGAATAGCTCTGTGAAATGGTGGTAGGTCGAGACCGTGACCTTTGTCGTAGTTAAGAGGAACAAAGGAGGTATGGGAAACATTCTCAGTGTTGTTGGTCAAATGCCATACCATTCCAAAGCTAAAGGGGTCAAGCAAGTCCGAGAGGGTCGAGAGCCCTCAGCTCTCCTCATAGTCCAAATAATGTGGAATGACCCAAACCCTAGATCTTGCTTAGGGTTAAACCCATTTTTTCTAGCTAGAAATCACCGCGAGCTTTCATGTGGATGCACATTAAAAAGTTCACCTACCTCCACATCGAATAATGTTTCACACCCACACTTTCTCTATATTCTAAAACATTTTTTCATTCATTTAACAACTTTGTAGTATGAATAAAGTTAAACTAGGTCGAGCTTAGCATAAGAATGACCTATCACCTTTTGTAATGCAAATCACATTATTGGACTCTTGTTTCTTTAGTCTTGTTTATCACCTTGTTGTTTGACACCCTTAGCTCCTCAGTTATGTAGGTCGCTAGGGGCTAATCCTCTTTAGAAAGAAAACACATGCATTTAATACAAGGAATTTTAACATTGCGTTAGCTTACAATAATATAAGTAAGACCTAGATCCATGAAACCCTCACATTGAAATAGGGTTACAGGAGAAGGTCTTAAAAAACAAAACATGACGAATCCGGTTTATGGTAAAATAACAAAGGCATGTAGTTGTAAATTATGACAAGTAAGGCATGACTTATAATATTTTTGGAAGCAATAATTTTAGCATAAGACCTAGAAATGATACACTACTACCTGAATTCATTTATGACTCATAAACAGTTTTCATTTGAATTTATAAGTCTTAATTCTACAAAATTTTCTTTATAGGCTAAGTCCTATTTTGATTTTGGAATGTAGGGTTTCCATTGTTACAGAGAAAAATTCCTATGGCTTGGGGTACCACAACAGACAGAGTAACCACAGAAATCAATACTTTCCCATATGCAAGAGAAACCAAACATCTAACACTAAAGGATCTTGAAACATACCTTATTCTGGATGGTTGATGTAGATCCCCGTTGGGATTTTCCACTCTCGCTTGTACTAGCAATTTTCTCTCTCAACATTCAGCAAACAAGACAAGCATGCTATATAATGGTGTTAGACCTACTCTAGCATATATATTCAATAACATATAAGAATTTAAAAGCATCCATAGATTTGATACTCATTTAAATACACATTATTGGATAGGAAAAGATATTTCTATTAATATAAATCAAAGATTACAATAGTGACAAACTCTGTCGGCATGTCTGCGAACCGAAGAAACTGAGTCCTCCACCTGGGCCTCCACCACTTCAATCATCCATCTCTCGATAGCAATCTCACAATAAAAGGCAAGCTTGAGAACAACATAAAGTGCTCCAAGGGACAAAGGGATGCAGACTCAAGTATAAGCTCCAGCAATAATGGACTATAGTTTTCTTGCTCTTCAATTCCTCCCCTTTCAATGTATCCAAAGGGTTCCTTATATAGTGCTTCAATGGGGTAATGGAAGGTGAAATCCGAGTGATCTCAAGGCATATGGAAGGCCAAGAGACAAGTGACTTGGATCCACATCAAGGAAAACTCGAAAACTATTTGTCCTTTTGCACACATCCCGATGTACGCGGGTTTGAGGGTCATATCCGTGTATATACGTGAGAATAGGTTTAAAATTCATGTATGGAAAATAATGCATGTTTTTAGGGATGATATTGGAAACATCAAAGGTACAAAAATGTTCCACGAGGTCCAAATAATTTGTAGAGGGATAGGGTAAGCCATAA
Organism: Pseudotsuga menziesii; assembly: GCA_001517045.1. Lineage (NCBI taxonomy): Eukaryota > Viridiplantae > Streptophyta > Pinopsida > Pinales > Pinaceae > Pseudotsuga > Pseudotsuga menziesii. The sequence goes on from LPNX010423621.1 coordinate 26,391, forward strand.
AGGTGTGATCCACCATGTGTGGTAAAATCAGCTGTAACAGATGCCCCCTAATGTGTGAGGTCAGAGGAGTGATACGATGGCTGAAATACATTACAAGTCCATCCCAAAAGTGGAGTGATGAAGAACCAGGTGGAAGAACTAGCCATCCAACAGTATAATACAATAATCAAACTCTGTACATAACTGCCAGTACATATAGCAATCCCGGATACATAAGAGTACAATGGACATGAATAGGCATGATACAAAATATGACATGTGTGGACATCGCCACGTACAATATAGATAGATCATAAACTCCATGATGAAGATATACAAAGGATCATGATCTCCATGAAATATGAAGATATATAATGGATCAAGATCTCCATAATGGCTAGAGATATCTGACATATACTGGAATCAAGTCACGAGAGCTGAAATCTCATGAACACTGGCACGATCAAGGAGGTAGCATATATGAAATGCCACTAATCTAGAAGGTCTTCTACACAATCCACTACAATTACATGTCCTACTATGTGAATAAAGGTGTCGAGGTCGAACATAGCAATCCATCATCTGATTATCGGTCATTGATGTATACCGTTAACAGACGCGAGATCAAACACTAATAATGAAAATGGGAATCAAGGTACTAGAGTGCAAACTAACAAGCGTGAATAAATGTGTTGAGGTCAAACACTTGAGAGAATCCATCGATCAGGGTACATTGATGTATTCCCAAAACTATCGATGGTGAGAGAACCTGCCACTGATGACTGCAAGTCTCAAGGCACTCAAAATGACTCTAGATTCTTATCCCAGAATAAATGATCTATAGTCAATGGGATTAAATCCGCTGGAAGGAGGGAATTAAGGCATCCCTCATCATCCAACACAAGGTACTCAACAAAGTTGTATAATGTGGAAGGACTCGATCATAATGTGCACAAACCAGTAACAATACCGGGAATGGCCGACATGCAAAGTCAAGAGAACTGAGGAATGGATGACTAAGGTTCAACTTCCTTTGAACAAGAGCATAAATACAAATGGTGACTAAATGTAGGAAACATAGAATCTATATACAAAATTGGGACATCTCTGTGACACAGGAGGCATCAACAAAGGCTCCATAGGGATTGGAAGCTTAACCAGTCGGTGGAGATAAACTCAGAGAAATGAGTACAACTCCTAAATTCAAACTATTAACCCAACCAATGGATGTGATATACAGTTCTCTATTCGAAGGCGACACGAATCGACTATTGCCAAAGATAACATATTTTCCTGTCTAGCTTTTGGTTTTTTTATTTTTTTTTGGACTTTTTCAAATATTTTAAAAAGCTTGAAAAAGAATAAAAGTGCTTTATAGTTACAGACTAGGAGGAGACAAGTGTCAAGGAGAAAACAAACTAGTTCCAAGCAGCGGAACATACATATGCTCAATGCAAGGACACATGTGTAGGATCATGACACTCAGGGGAAAGTCCCCTCCTGGTAAAAAATGGGGAACCAAGCTGCAAAGGATATGTAAAATGGCTCTGTGTGGCTAGACATGAGACAAGCTCGGGATATATAGCTGATAATCAAAGTCAGGGAAGTCATCATAAGGCTCAATGAGACAAGCAAAACTCATGATAATGCAATTACAACTTGACATAAGGGAGTCCTGGGGAAAAAGGGCCAGCAAAAAGATCAAGAGGAGTATGAGGCTCTTGCACAAAGTCACGGTGATACTATACTGTTAGAATATAATCCGTAGGGATTATATATTGTAAATAAATAAATAAAGAATAGGAAGCTGAACAGTTATGTAGGAATATGGATAGGCTGGTCGGAATCTCAACCACTTCCTGAAATGTATAAATATATGCATTGGCATTGGAATTAAATGGAATCAGGAGTTATACCTAACAAGTGGTATCAGAGTGCTGCCATAACTCCTGCATGTTGCCAGTCTGCTCATTCATCTGCCCTTTCCTCAGTCTATAGATTGCATGCATTGCTGCATGCGCTGGCTGCTCTAATGCTCCGCTCAGCCCCATCCATCCTCTGCGTGATGTGATAATCCACTCCCTTTGCTGCACTATTGCATTTTTTGTGAAGGAATACAGAAAACCTAATTTTCTGTGCATACTCTCATTCTGGTTGTCTCTCGGCCACAGTCCCGAGTGCTGAGTCTCAGCAAGAATATATGGCCTGTGTTGTCTCTGCCTACGTGCCATTTAACTTTCTGAGGCACCAATTTTGTCTTGCAGTTCTATCTCATGTGCCTGTCACAGTCCCTGACCTTTCATTCTTTACACGCTTTAACTTCTCTCAATTCAAGTCATATTGCAGTGCTGCAGCCTCATCTCTTATCTGCCATGGCTGACTCGAATCCAACCTTCAGTCCCCCATCTGACTTTTAACTTCGGATATGGTATGACCGTGATCAGATCACATGATCAAATGATCTATATGCCACTTACTGTTTATTAGGGTTTCCTTTCTCACCCCCTTGAAGAGAGCTTATGGGAGTGAGATCTTGTGGGAGTGATCTCATGACAGAGAGATTGCGTTGAGAATGAATACTGTGTGACACTAAACCCCTGCGTGATGAAGACTAAATACTGCGTGATGAATACTGAATACTGTGTGACGATTGTTGCATAGAGATCACGTCTCGTGGAGCTGTGCGTTGAAGACTGAATGGTGACAGTGTTAAAGATAATGAGTGAAGAGACTGCATGTGTGGTGAACCTGACATGAATAGACTACGTGGTATATTTTTTATAGCTGATGCCCCATATGCAATAAATGAGAATTTCATGAAGAAATTGTTTGATGAGTATAATATTGATTATATTATACATGGAGATAATGCCTTTGACCGTTGGAATAAAACCCTAAATCTACCCTAGACTGCTACATGCTACATTGGAGCTCTGCGACTGTGAATATTGTTTGAAGATTGAAGACTCAGTGAAGACTGATCATATACATATGTGTTGATGACTACGTTGTGATATATGAGACCATCTCCTGAGTGAAGACCAGCGTGAAGCCTTGCTGAAGACTGCGTTAATAGCATGGAGACTGCCTCAATTGTGTGTTATACCTATCAGTCACTTGAAAAATAAAGGAGAATGAACATGCTGCGTGGTATAAAAACTCTTGTATGCTGCATTTATAATGAAGAATATTGTATTCTTTGTGACTGATATATGCTGATATACTGACTGACATATAGTGCTAAAAAACTGTGGGCATTGAAGACATTCACTATGCTACGATTTGAGCTATGAGTGTGGAGGTAAAACATTTTTGTTCATTAAAATACAAAAACCCTAATTTTTGCCCTAATATTTTGCATTGAAGAGTGAAATAGTCTGCAAAATTTCTCATGCGAGTGGCCTCTTGTGGTTCGAGTTTGTAAGAGTTGTGACTGGTATTTTCATATGGTTGATGTGTATTGAAGATTCCCATGACTGCTTTATTAAAGCTTTGAGTTAGAATGTATGTGAGTGCTGGGTTTTCTCCTTTCGATTTAAAGCTGTGCTTTGAGATTGAGTGATAGATACAACAGAATACTGTTGGTGTTTGTTGTAAATTACTTCCATTTTTCTGAAGCTGCTCATATCCACCTGAATATTGTAATCGAGCTGGTGCTCTCCCTCAAGACTGGTTGTGAAGTGCATGGAGGCCGAATCTAAATATTGCTGCAAACATCCACTTTAAGACTGGCTGTGTATGCTATAAACTTGCATTGTATTCACCTTGGCAGAGACTGTAGACCTGCAAGGTTTTTGCTTTTCTCTATTATCTCATTATCTTTGTCATATTAAGTTCATTACATTAACAGTTGTAAAAATGCAATCTATAGCATCTATTGTTGGTGATGTCCTCACTAGCAAGGAAACATATCCAAAATGGTCTAAAAAGATCAAGAAATCAAGCGAGCCTATCAAAGAATCCCTTGAATTTGTTCAAAAAACAAAGAATCGGTCCAAAGACCCTTCCAAGGGAGATTGCAGCAAGAGAGGCAGAGGAAGAAGAAATTTAAGAGGCAGAGGGGGCAAAAAAAAAAGATCAGATTTGCAGTGCAAGCGTTGTGGAAAGACTGGGCACACATCAGATCAGTGTTGGGCTTCATGGGACTCCATCAAAGACAAACAGAACCAGAAGAAAGATGACCAAGATGCTAGTAAATCTTCTGATTCTTGTATTGTTGCACATTGTAATCTTGGAATTAATCAAATGACTTCTCTTTCATCTTACAAAGATTGTTGGCTGCTTGACACTGGTGCAACATCACACATGACATTTAGAAAAGATTGTTTTGAAGAACTTAATGAAACAATAGATGGCATAGTGTACTTTACAGATAAGTCAAGTCTTAAACCAAAGGGAATGGGCACCATTCGACTGAAGATGCCTAGATTCCCTAATTTCTTGTTGAAGAATATTCTCTATCTTCCAGAGTTGTAGAGAAGCCTGCTGTCCTTGGTGGAGATTCGACAACGAGGCCATTCCATCCACATGTTTGATGTACTCGTTGAAATAATAAAGTCCTCTGACAACCAAGTCATCATGACTAGATATGAAGATGGGAAGCTACTGAAGCTAAAGGGTTCATCTGCAAGAATTCAGAACTATGCATACCTCTCTCAGCATGGAGAAGGTAATTTGTCATCTAGTTCATTGTGGCATGCAAGATTTGGTTATCTAAATTATAACAGTGTTCGTTTGTTGAGAAATAATGGTGTATTTGGTTTTCCCACCATTTCCAAAGAGAAGAACAAATTTGATGCATGTATATTAGGGAAACATAGTAAGCTACCATTCCATGAATCTAATTTCAGAGCAAGTAGGAAATTAGAGTTAGTGCATTCTTATTTGTGTGGCCCAATGCCAACTCCTTCAGCAAATGGGAATAAGTATTTTATGACATTTGTTGATGACTACTCAAGAATGTGCTGGATTTACTGTTTAAAGACAAAAGCAGAAGCATTTCAAACATTCAGAGACTTTCATGCATTGATTGAAAAACAAGCACAATCAAAAATTGGTACACTTCGTACTGATAATGGGAAATAATACACTTCAAATGCTTTTGAATATTATCTTCTCCAACATGGAATTGCACATCAGACTACAGTTCCCTACAATCCCCAACAAAACAGTGTAGTAGAAAGAATGAATAGAACCATAATGAATATGGTTCGCTCAATGATGTTTTTCAAGAATGTAAAACTAATGTTTTGGGGTGATGCAGTAAAATGTGCAGCATATTTGAGAAATAGAAGTCCCTCAAATGCTCTTGATGACAAGACTCCACATGAAATGTGGTTTTTCCATCTCCCTTCAGTCAGGCATCTCAGAGTTTTTGGTTCCACCTGTTATGCCTTGATTCCAAAGGAGCAAAGAAACAAGCTTGGTGCTCGAAGCAGAAAATGCATTTTCATGGGGTACGAAGAATACTCCAAGGCATACCGTCTATATGATGAGGTAAACAAGAAATTTTTTATTTCCAGAGATGTCATTTTTCTTGAGACTAATAAAAATGACCATTCTATTGAGAGACAGCTTGATCATTTGGAAAATTATCCTCATCCAAACACATATTCTGAAAATGAATATGAAAGTCCAAACCTTGAAGGGGGGATTCCTATTTTGGATCAACCTTTGGAATTTCCATATGAAGCACCAACTCCCCCACATGAAGAAGTTCCTGCTACTTCACTTGA
>LPNX010423621.1:32956-96442 GCA_001517045.1 Pseudotsuga menziesii
ATCATCAGTTATCTCATGGAGATCATGCAAACAATCAATTCCAGTAGATTCAACAACAGAAGCAGAATATGTGGCTGCAGCTGAAGCAACAAAAGAAATAGTATGACTCAGGAAGATACTTGAAGATTTGCAAGAAAAACAAGAGAACTCCACTCCATTGTTGGTCGACAATACTTCTACAATCAAGCTGGCTAAGAATCCTAGATTCCATGATCGAACCAAACACATCAACACAAAGTATCACTTGATTCGACATCATGTAGAGGCCAAGACAGTCCATCTTCGACATTGTTCCACAAATGATCAAATTGCAGACATCTTCACCAAAGCGCTTGGACGAGAAAAGTTTGAAAGATTCAGAAACATGCTCGGACTTACGAACACCCCTTCGGATTAAGAGGGGGATTGTTAGAATATAATCCGTAGGGATTATATATTGTAAATAAATAAATAAATAATAGGAAGCTGAACAGTTACGTAGGAATATGGATAGGCTAGTCGGAATCTCAACCACCGCCTGAAATGTATAAATATATGCATTGGCATTGGAATATAATGGAATCAGGAGTTATACCTAACATGTACAAAGGACTCCCACACCCTAAGGGAAAAATGTCAGCATGGGCACCAAATGCAAAACAAGAGCTAACTAGGGCACCCATGTATGGTCAAGCTCTACCATTCACATCATGTCACTTCTAAAAGAAACAAGAAGGTTCCATGACAAGATAGAATGGGTTTGTACCTAAGGTTATAATGAAATGGTCATAAGGTCATGAAAAGTGAAAAATGGATGTGAAACCTAACCTATATGCCAGTTTAGACATAATACCTGAAATCAGCACGAACGGGTCAAAACCATGATCAAAACGGCGCTCAAAATGGACTCCTACATCATCAAATTAGTCCAAAACGGTCCAAAACTATAGAAAGTGGGTAAAAATTTTCAAAAATTTCAAAAAAAAATTATAAATAGTAAAAAATTCAAAATTTCCATATCATTTGAAATTTTTACCCATTTGAGCTCAAAACTTCCAACGCGAATTCCGAGAGCTTCATCCAGCGAAATTCGACACCATTTGTTCTAGGTAACTCCTCATGTCCTCCTCTTCCTATTTCATGCAATTTTTTTCAATTTCTATGGTCAATTTTAATTTTTAGGCCAATCTAAAATAGCCGTTTCATCCCACGCAGATATCAGGGTTTTTTCCGCATATAAGGCTGGCCATATGCAGAAAAACCTCCCCAACCGCATACATATGCGATTGTTTTGCAAACAGTTGCATATGCAGCTGCACATAAGGATTTTTGGTGTCTTTGAATCCTGAGGGCCAAACCAAGACTCCTACAGATGCTAGTAGACTAGTGGGATCCAAACTCAAAGTCTTTTCATATCGACGGGATGTCTCTCACTATAGAAATTGAGGACATATATTTTATTACTGGATTATCCTAACGAGGAGAGGTGGTGAACCTATGCTCTCACGAACCCATAGGTGCCCTTACCATTGATGAGTACATTGCCGTATACTATTTTTTATACACAAAAAAGGTTAGGAGTCAAATCTCGACAAACTTGATCCAAGTACTAGGACTAAAGGCCATACTATTAGCACTCGGCAAGATACCCAGTCTAGCTTCACTCCACCAAGCCTCATGGCCATTGATGTTCTATGCAGTGGAGTGTATGAGACCCAAAGTGTATGACTAGAGCACTACATTGTTGAGTAACATGAAGCAGCAGCTCAGTGACTACAAGATGGGTAGGGTGAGAAACTTCGGTTTCGGCAGCATACTGAGCACATTCTTCTTTGAGCGTGTATCGAGGCTAATCCCTAGAGTGGAAATTCCTCCACATGAAGTTCAAGATCTATCCCAATGACGTTGGGCAAATTTTATGCACAAACTAGTCAGAGGTAGGGTGGCTAACCCCTACCTAGCGGACTTCTTTCCATGGTGGGTGCGGTAGATCATTTCCATCGATGACTATCCCTATGCAGGGATAGATTTTTGGGGAGATCCAGACATGCCTCTACCACTAGGAACAACATATGGTGACATAGGTAATGAATCCCAAACCCTCTGTTTAAATTTTTTGAATTATTAATTTTTTTTGTGTTTTCTAATATATTGATTCAAAAGACATGTTTTGGTGTGACGACACATAGTGACAATCTGTCATGTGTATGCATATGTTGGACCATGGCTGTTGAAATATTGTAACTTTGAAGAATATTCTATATGTATCTTTTTGTGGTCCCTGATGGTCCTACCGGGAGAACCACTTGTATTACATTGTACCCCGATGCTCCTAATCGGAAGAACTAATAAGAGTCACTTCTACGAATATTCTATATGTATCTTTTTGTGGTCCCCGATGGTCCTACTGGGAGAACCACTTGTATTACATTGTACCTCGATGCTCCTAATCGGAAGAACTAATAAGAGTCATGAGGTAGTCCCCTCTAATTGTAAAGGTGGGTCATCAGCACCCCAGTGTGGTTACTTGAGCCTACATGTGTAAATCGAGCCTACATGATTTAACTCGAGCCTACATGTCAAATGAGTTAACTTAAGTAAACGGATGAATATAAATTGAAGTGTAGTGCTCCTCATTTGGAACACACACACACTATCACTTGTGTAGCGCATTAGTGGAGAAGAGAAGAGTAGCTGTAGAAGGAGGAGGATTAGGCTTTGATCTCCTTGTTGGTTTTACCTTTTATCTTTTTGGGGCATCTATATTGAGGAAGCTTTTTTTAGGTTTTTCCCAGGATAAATCTTTGTGTTCCTTTTGTATGGTTGTGCTTGTCTATCTTTCAGTGATCATGTTTATATGTTTTTGTTATGAATTCGAAATGAAATACTAATGATCTAGCTTAGCATATGAAAATTTAACATGGTATCAGAGCCACCTTGAAAGAATACATTATGCAGCTACATAAGCTAGGGATTCTTACTTTTTGGGTCTCTATCCACAATCAATCAGCAAAATAAGGCTAGACTAACTCTCCATTGAAGGGTGCATCTTTCTGTCGAAGCGGAATTCGATTCCGAGCATTTTCAGTTTTGGTGTGGAAAGTTAGGGATTTCTACATAAAAGTAATTTTTAAGTGAGCCTAGAATAGGATTTTTCTCCTCATCAAAATATAACTTTAGAGACCTGGATCAAGAAATTTGGTTGGGTGAAACTCCGAGAAAGTTAAACCCTAGTTTGACCCCAAGCTAGAAAAACCCTAAATACTAAAACTGCTATGTTTTGGTAATTTCACTATATTCTGAGATTGGTGAAGGCTCAGGAATTGAAAATTGCAAATCCCAAATATACAATCCTGATGTACACTATGTCCACAATTCAGCCTCAGATTCACTATATTCTGGGAGATATGATCCCTCCAAGTTAGGGTTCCAGCCTCTTCCAGAATTCATCCCTAAACAGGACACCTGCGGAAAATTGCTATATCTTGGGCTACAGAAGTCCAAATGGAATTCATGAAGATGTTACAGAAATATCATGGACTTTAATTTCTATGATCTGAATATTAGAGTCAGAAGATGAACCAGTGACACGTGGCATTCTGTACAACTTCGTTGTTCTGAACACTCCTGTAACAGGTCACCTTGGTAAAAGGATCATAAATACCAATTGGTGAAACAAATTTTGATGAAACATATGGTTTTGGATCAGCGACATGCAAGGCTACCACATTGCGAAATTTCAGACATAGAGGAACATTAATTTCAGATATATCATAGAGACAGTGATAGACATTTCTACAGAAGAAATTGGAAAACTAGGGCTTCCTGTTCCGGGAGCTTCCCTCCACTGTTTTCAGAAAATGAGTACATTGGACAGCTCCATTTGAAGAGATCTATATTTCTATCCAGTTATATCTAAAAGATTCTAATTTTTGAAAATTAGGGTTTCTCTGACAAGCTCTAAATCAGCCAGCTCCGAAAACAAGATGGACACCTCAAATCAGTAAGATCTAATCTTTTGCTATTTGAATTTGAGGTTCTCATTTCAAAGTGATCTATAACATCAAATTGTTGATGAGATTGATGAAATTGATAACTTCCAAGAATGAAAGAATTTTATCTCTCTGAATAAAATGAATTGGACACCTACATGAGTAGAGAGGTTCCAGTTCTAGAGGGAGATGAGGCTCAAAGCCTTACACAAGAAGAACTTGATCAAGGCCAAGAAGAACATTGTTGATTCAATGATGGATAAACTTGTACCACAAGTGTCTTCCCTAAATACATTGAAGATGTTTTATTCCTTGATCAAGATATTTGAAGATAAGAACTTAAATCAGAAGATGGCTTTGAGAAAATAGTTGAAGAATGTGAAGATCCGGAATGTAGAACAACTTGAAGCCGTAGAAGAAGAAGTGGAGAATGTAGAAGTGGTGATAGCCACCTTGAATGGACTCCCAGGATCATGGGATTCATTCATGTGAAGAATGTATGCCAGAAGGAATTAATTACTTTCAGCTCGACTCATAAAAAGAGAAGAAGAAGATGGGAGCAATTGAAGATCAAGCTCTCACCATTCAAAGAAAATCCCTCAAGCGATGAGGATTATGAAGAACTCAATTCTTGAAGAACCTCTTATTCATCTTATCATTTGGATAACAAATGATGATTTCATGAATGAAGAAGATGATAAATAAGAATGATCAAGATGGAGTCTACCCACGAAACAAATAAAAGATAAGTATTCGATTGTCATTTCATGATATTGTTTTGCTATACATTTGATTATATTCAGTTGATGGATTGTTTGCATTAATGACTGTATACTACTAATATGCATGTGATGGGTAAGTAGATCATGGTGCTATACAACTCTCCATTGCTACTTATCAAACCTCTTTGCTGACATATTAGATTAGTGCACAATCTCAATGATGTCATGGTAGAGATGGAAGGCATCTAGAAGTTTCTGTGAGATATGGATGAATGTTGTATTGGCTAAACAGTTGCATGATACATAAGAATTTGTCATTATGCATATGAAATAGTTCTAACCATGCAATTGGTGCATTTGAATTATAGGAAAGGTCCTGTACAACCTCCTACAAGAAAAGAAGGATGAGACTTGCTCCGAAAAACAAGTGATGACAATTCAATAAACATGAATCTGAAGCTCCCAGGGTCAAAGACAACTTCAAAGAGTGGTAGATCCACCTTGAAGGATGAATACCACCATGGGTACAAGAGATAACTCAAGATGAAGAAAAGAATGCTATGAAATAAGCTATGATCAAAGAATAACAGTTGATCATGAGGAATGATGTATACGATATGATTTTGAGACAAAAAGGAAAGTATGTAGTATCCTCCATATGGATCTACAAGAACAAGTGTACAAAGCAAGGTTCATGATTTGCCTCAGAAAGAATAGACTATGACATGAAATACTCTATTGACCAGTATATATCAAGCATAGAACCACCTGTACAGAATGAAGAGGGAAGATGATACTCCACTTCAGGGGGAGTGACTACAGAAAATTATATATGAGTTCGACATGGTACAACATGATGGATAGCTTCATGATGGATCGAGACTTTACCAAGAGTAAAGTGGGTTCCAACCTTCAAGGTTGAATGTAGAAGACTAGGATATGTTGATGACCTAAGAAGACAAACTCATAGAAGATGTTATGATACTAGAATGATGTTTGGAATATAGTACTCAAACCAGAAAGAAAGAATGTGGTATCTTCCAAATGTATTTGCAAGATAAGATATGTTGCTGATAGAAGTAAGGTAAGACTTGTGGCTAGAGGTTTCTATCAAAAAGAGGGAATTAATTTTGAATAGAAACTTACTTCAGGAAGCAAGGTACACTTCCTTCAAAACTATCATGGTAGTTTCCTCCATGATGAAGTAAAGACAAGCCTTCCTTAATGGTATGATTGGGTTAATGCATTATTTCCTAGGTCTGGAAGTATGGAAAAGTTTAGAAGAAATTTTTCTCAACCAGGGAAAGTATGTGGTAGAGATATTGAAGAGATTCAATATGTTGGAATGCAAAGTCATGGCCACACCCATGGACTCCAACCTGAAGCCGTTAGCTAATGACTCATCAGAGTTAGTGGATGTGACTCACTATAGATAGATCATTGGGTCATTGATGTACGTAACAAATACCAGACTAGACATTTGTTTTGCTGTGAACACTTTAAGTCAATATCTTGTTCAACCAAGACGGGTTCACCTAGTAGCTGCAAAACATGTGATGAGATATCTGAAAGGGGCTATAGACTTTGGTCTATACTATGATGGTAGCCATGAGAATAGATTGTATGGCTGCACAGATGCAGATTGGGTTGGAAGTATCTCAAACAGGAAAATCACATCAGGTAGATGCTTTTGTTTGAGGTCTACTATGAGTTCATGGTTTAGCAGGAAACAGTCCAATGTTTCTCTTAGCACGGTTGAAGCAGAATACATAGCAGATTGCTCTACTAAGTTGTGAAGCCATATGGCTTTAGAAGCTGATATCAGGTCCCTTTGACCTGAATATGGATACTACAATGATTCTATGTGATAACCATAGTTATGATGACAAAGAACCCTATGTTCCGACGTAACACATAGAAATCTTGTATTTCTACATACAAGATAAGATGCAAATGATGATACTGTAGATGCAGATGATGGTGATTCAGTATTTCTATACTGAACATAGAGATGATGATGTTTCAGTATTCCCATACTGAAGATATAGATGATGATGATTTCAGTATTCCCATACTGAAGATATAGATAATGATGATTTCAGTATTCCCATACTGAAGATATAGATGATATTTCAGTATTTACATACTGTAGATACAGATGATGGTGATTTCGTATATTGAATATAGAGATGATGATGCTTTTAGTATTTATATACTGAAGATATCAATGATGATGCTTTCAGCATTCACATAGTGGAGATATAGATGGTGATAGTTCAGTATTCACATACTGAAGATGTAGATGATGATGGTTTGATGATGCACTAAAGAAGCCTCTGCCTCGAGTAGAGTTCGAACAATTTTGAGACAAGCTTGGTGTTGTTCGAAAAGACCTTCCTCTAAAGGGGGAGTAGTGATGTTGCAGTGGGATTGTATCATCCCTGGGCATTTGCCCTAAATTGATCAGGAAACCTCGGTCCTCGAGAATGAAGAGGGATTGTATCATCCCGGGACATCTATCCATAATAGATCCGGTGACCTCAATCCTCAAGAATGTGGTGGGATTGTATCATCCCTGGGCACTTGCCCTAAAGTGATCCAGAGACCTCGGTCTTCGAGAATGAAGAGGGATTGTATCATCCCGAGACATCTGTCCATAATAGATCCGGTGACCTCGGTCCTTGAGAATGTGGTAGGATTGCATCATCCTTGGACATCGTCTTAAAGTGATAGGGACTGATTCTCCCATAATCAATCCGGTGTCTTCAGTCCTCAAGAATGTGGTAGGATTGCATCATCCTTGGACATATTCCTAAAGTGATAGGGACTGATTCTCCCATAATCAATCCAGTGGCTTTAGTCCTTGAGAATGTGGTAGGATTGCATCATCCTTGGACATAGTCCTAAAGTGATAGGGATTGATTCTCCCATAATCAATCCGGTGGCTTCGGTCCTCAAGAATGTGGTAGGATTGCATCATCCTTGGACATAGTCCTAAAGTGATAGGGATTGATTCTCCCATAATCAATCCGGTGGCTTCGGTCCTCAAGAATGTGGTAGGATTGCATCATTATTGGACATAGTCCTAAAGTGATAGGGACTGATTCTCCCGTAATCAATCCGGTGGCTTCGATCCTCGAGAATGTGGTAGGATTGCATCGTCCTTGGACTTAGTCCTAAAGTGATAGGGACTAATTCTCCCGTAATCAATCCGGTGGCTTCGATCCTCGAGAATGTGGTAGGATTGCATCGTCCTTGGACTTAGTCCTAAAGTGATAGGGACTAATTCTCCCGTAATCAATCCAGTAAATTCGGTTGTCGAGAATGTGGTGGGATTGTATCATCCCTGGACTTTAAGTCCAAAAATGATCCAAAGACTTTTTGTGTTTGAGTTGTGGATTGCAGGTTGCAGCTGATGATGATGATGCCGTACTGATCGAAAGATTAGAGTATGATGATGATGACATACTGATCGATAGATTAGATTATGATGATGACATACTGATCGAAAGATCAGAGTATGATGATGATGACATACTGATCGAAAGATCATAGTATGATGATGATGACGTACTGATCTAAAGATCAGAGTATGATGATGACGCACTATGATTATGATGTTTCTGATTGAAAGATCAGAGTATGTTGATGATGTTTCTGATCGAAAGATCAGAATATGATGATGATGTTTCTGATCAAAAGATCAAAATGTGATGTTGATTATGATCGACAGATCAAAATATGATGATGATGATGTTGCTATTGATCGAAAGGTCAAAGTGTTGATGATGATATTGCTGATCGAGAGGTCAAAGTGCTGAAGATGTTGCTGCTGATCAAAAGGTCAAAGTGTTGATGATGATATTGTTGATCGAGAGGTCAAAAGTGCTGAAGATGTTGCTGCTGATCGAAAGGTCAAGGTGCTGAAGATGTTGTTGCTAATCGAAAATTCAAAGTGCTGAAGATGTTGTTGATCGAAAGGACAAAATGTTGAAGATGTTGTTGCTGATCAAAAAGTCGAAGTGCTGAAGATTTTGCTGATCCAAAGGTCAAAATGTTGAATATTTTGTTGCTAATCGAATATTCATAGTGCTAAAGATGTTGCTGATCGAAAGCTCCAAGTGCTGAAGATGTCATTACTAATTGAAAGATTAAAATGCTGAAGATGTTGCTGATCAAAGTAGTCAAAGAATTAATGATAATGAAGACTGAAGATTGAAGATGAAGACCACATGATGTTGAAAAGCTTCCAATGATTTATAGATGTGTTACCCTGCTGATGTTGATGATGTCTCCTATCTCTACTCTTGTTGTTGTTAATGTTGCTGTAGAATACCCTTGTCGTTAAGGGGGGGTGTTGAAATATTGTAACTTCGAATAATATTCTATATGTATCTTTTTGTGGTCCCCAATGGTCCTACCAGGAGAACAACTTGTATTACATTGTACCTTGATGATCCTAATTGGAAGAACTAATAAGAGTCACTTTGAAGAATATTCTATATGTATCTTTTTGTGGTCCCGGATGGTCCTACTAGGAGAACCACTTGTAGTACATTGTACCTCGATGCTCCTAATCGAAAGAACTAATAAGAGTCATGAGGTAGTCCCCTCTAATTGTAAAGGTGGGTCATCAAGACCCCAGTGTGGTTACTTGATCCTACATGTGTAACTCGAGCCTACATGATTTAACTCAAACCTACATGTTAAATGAGTTAACTTAAGTAAACGGATGAATATAAATAGAGGTGTAGTGCTTCTTATTTGGAACACACACACACTCTCACTTGTGTAGCACATTAGTGGAGAAGAGAGGAGTAGCTGTAGAAGGAGGAGGATCAGGCTTTGATCTCCTTGTTGGTTTTACCTTTTATCTTTTTGGGGCATCTATATTGAGGAAGCTTTTGCTGGGTTTTTCCCTTTAGGGTTTTCCCAGGATAAATATTTGTGTTCCTTTTGTATGGTTGTGCTTGTCTATCTTTCAGTGATCCTGTTTATATGCTTTTGTTATGAATTTGAAATGAAATACTAATGATCTAGCTTAGCATATGAAAATTTAACAATAGCGACCAGACGGTCTCCCTCGTCATAGACGGAGGGGAAGAGGAGATGACATCATGGGTTTGGATGCGGAGTGGATGCTCCAAAGTATCCACACAAACTTTGTATGTTTGAGACATGGGTACCCATGGTGCAAGTCGAGGACTTACTTGAGGCCATGTAGCACCAAGAGGTTGGTGTACCATGAACATGGGTTTGCTTATTCCAACGACTAGCTAGAGCCATGGTGAATAGCTAGAGCCTTGGTGTGCTACCACGATCAGAACCCCCCTCCTCCTCCTCAGTCTTAGAGACCTAAGAGTGTTTAATTTTTGTACTACCGTGTATTATATTTTGGTGGCTCGGAAGCCCCATTTTTGTATTATGACACTTATGTATTATGACGTCACATTTTGGATGTTTAATGAAATTTTTTTATGATGATCGATTTTATTTATTTACATGTGTGTAAAAATGTATGTTTTTGATATGCTTATGGTCTATGAAATAATTGCCAATCTAACACATAGTTAGCATATGAGTTAACAACTTGATTAAAAATTCTTTAAACATGTATGTATGTTATGTTCTCAAATTGTTGTTCTAGCAATCTCACACATAAGAATCTTTGTAATAATGTTGTATCCCTAATACAATACAAGCCATTAAGATGTGGAATCACTAACTATGAATCAAGACATACCTCAAGAGAGAGAAAACCATGTGAAATGGCATCCCGCAATAAATCGATAACAACACTATATTCAGCAACATGGTTCAAAGAAGGCCATAAACATACACCTCCTGAAGACACTACCTGACCTGTAAGAGTATAAATAACCCAAGCAGTAGAAGATGAGTTTTGAATGTGGTAGCTAGCACCATCATCGAATCCTATGTAAGCAAAATACTCCATTGGCATCTGCCATAAGAAACAAAAGCTAATCAACAAACCGGATCACCATAAGAAAACCTAACTATGCAAAAAACTATACAATAATATACAATAATCAACCCTAGCTGAAGATCATGCATATCATTTCTTAAGATAGAGCCCATTGCTAGGCTCCACCAAGGTTGTCCCTTCATAATCCACCAGCTCATAGGAACCCTTCTCTAACACACGTTTGACTACATAAGGACCATGCCACATGGGATTAAACTTCCCTGCCACCAAGGGTTCTTTAGCTTGATCCCATAAAAGGACAAAATCACCTTCAGTAAACCTCCTCAGATGGACAGACTTATCATATTGGACCTTAACGCAGTGCTTATTTACTTCTAGAGCCACTAAGGCATCGTAGCACTGCTCATCAAGTTGCTCTAAGTGGACCAAATGTTCCTCCAATGCGGAAGTTTCTGGTAAAAGCTCTATAGCTAGCATCAAAAAAGGGATTTCACATTCAACCGGCAAGACAGACTCCATCCCATGTACGAGATGATATGGAGAGAAACTGATGGCAGTCTTAACCGTGGTCCTATAGGCCCACAAATCAGGATATAACATGATATGCCAATTCATCTTGCTTTGTGCGATGGTTCGTTGGAGAATGGATTTAAGTGATTTATTCATGGCTTTAACCTATCCATTCACCTAAGGTTAATAAGAAGAGGAGTACTCCTACTTATACCCTAACTTCGAAGCCAAATCTTCCATCATTCTATTCTGAAAGTGCCTGACATGGTCAGTGACAAGATCTTTCGGAATGTCGAATAGAGTAATAATTTGGTTGAACATGGAATGCATGGCTGTCTCACTGTCATATTTAATCGTGGGCATAGCCTCATCCCATTTCATGAAATAATCGACAACCACTATGATGTGATGATGCCCCCCAGTTGAAGCTGGGTTGCAATCCATGAAGGCAAACCCCCACTTAGTGAAAGGACCGGCGGTGATAATCGGATGTAATGGGGCAGGATGCGAGTGCATATTGCATGCAAACACCTGGTAAGGGTGACACTTGTTGACCACATTGACACAATATTTGAAGATCGACGGCCAAAAATATCCCGCTCTCAAGATTTTTTGGGCTGTAGAAAGCCCAGATAAATGACCACCACACGCCCCACTATGGAAATCACTCAGTACAACCTCAACCTCATCATGGGTTAAACAACAACATAAAATGGAATCTACCCCACGGTAGTACAAAGTCTTATCCACTATAAGGTAGTTCTTAGATACACGACAAAATCGTTGTCGCTCATCCCGTAAAAGGTGAGTAGGGACCTTCAACATTTGCAAATATATAATGATATCCTCATACCATGGGTCCAAAGTTGAGATAAGGAAAATATGCTCATCAAAAAAAGTATCCTCATAAACCTCCTCCTCCTCCACACTTGGAAAATTAGAAATGAGCTCCACAAAGATCAACGATTTCTTCGATTTCACTCAAACGAATTCCAGATTGAATTCTTGCAAAATAACAATCCACTTATTATATTTTTCCCCAATCATCCTTCTAGCGAGGAAAAACTGAAATGGATTGACATGAGCTACCACCAAGGTCTAGCGAAGGACAATGTAATGTCTCAATCTTTAAACCGCATGCACAGTGGCCAAGGCAAGTTTCTCCACATGAGAATAATGGATTTCTGCAACAATAAGGTTCTGGCTCAAATAATATATGACATGCTCATGGATCTCCTCATCCTCCTGAACCAAAACCATACCAACCATCTCCATGGACATGGCCACATAAATCAAAAAATCATGGCTATAGTCAGGTGGACTAAGCACGGGGGCTGATGCTAAGGCTCACTTAAGAGCATCAAAGGACTCCTGGGCTCACTCATCCCAGAAAAAGGTAGTGTCCTTCTTTAACAAACACATAAATCCTTTATTCGAATTGACAAAATTAACCACGAATCTCCACAATAAATTTTCCATGCCTTGCAAACACTGAATATGTCTAATATGATGTGGGGGAGACAATTAAAGTATTTCCTCAACCTTTAAGGAATCGACTCTTATACCCTCCTTGGATACAATGAACCCTAGAAAGTGACCAACCGTAACGCAAAAGATGCACTTATGAGGATTTAACCTAACCTAGTAATGGCGGCATCTTTCGAATACTAATCTCAAATGGCATGGATGACGCACTCTCAGATGAGAATGGGTAGCAAGATCATCCAAATACACTTTGATAATCATTTTGAGATCATGAAAAATTAAGTTCATAGGCCGCTAAAATGTGGTTTTGGCATTTTTAAGACCAAAAGGCATCTTTCGATATGTAAACGTACCCCAAGGAAAAATAAATGCAGTTTTATGTTGATCCTCAGGTTTGATTTGAATCTGATTATATCTGTAAAAACTATGGATGAAGGAGAATACCTCGCTTTCTACACACTCATCCAAAATCTGATCAATAAATGGTGTGGGAAAATTATCCTTAGGACAAGCACGATTTAAATCATGGAAATCAGTGCATATACGGATTGCTCCATGCTTCTTATCCACTGGAACGGGATTTGAAACCCACTCCGTCAAGGGAACGAGATAGATAAAACCAGCTTTTAACAGTTTCTTTATCTCGGCCTTAATAGCGGGTGTTTTTCTAGGATTCACCACATGCAAACATTGTCGAACAAGCTTCACATTCAAATAGGTACTAATTTCATGTTCAATAATACGAGGGTCGATACCTAGAATTTCCTTGTATGACCAAGCAAAGATGTCACAAAACTATTTAAACAACTCAGTATACTCCCTAATCTCATCCGGGGAACAATCCACCCCAATGTAGACGTTCTCAATTTTGTCGGGATCACGAGAAATATTGATAGGAATGGTAGGTGATAAGTTCGCCATGTTCCCATCAGCCATCTGACCAAGAGAGCTCAATGGAACCATGGGACTACCAATATTCTCACTAAGAATCTCCCTAAAGTCCTCACGCTCCATATATTTAAGCTCAGGAAGAAAATATGATCTATGATGCAACTCTTCCCAAGGTGGCTCAAACCCAGACATGGCCTCAATAATGGCCTCACCTGATGGAAAAACATCATCAAGCAAATCATGTGTGTGAGAGGACTCAACTTCCCATGCAAGTAGTACATACAGTTCCTCCTCCTCCCTTCGTGAAGAGGAAGGACTAGGCTATGCAACACAATCAAGATTCACTTAATATGCTATCATTGTTGCAGGAAATGGCACATCCGTTTCAACAGGTCCATTCAAAGGACTTGGTGAAGGAAGAATCCAAGGATCTTCCATATGGGTAGTGCAAAAAGACACCGACTTCAACGAAGATGAAGCCCCACTGAAAATAGATCCGGTCATAAGAACAGGCGTAGGACAACTAAAGGTCTCCATAGGTGATGGATACATACCCACACCCACACTCCCAATTGTCGGCTGAGAATTATCGATAATCGAGATAGAAGCTCCCGATGATGCACTGACACTCGAATTACGGAATGATGTTTGATCAATCATAACAATATTCTCATTAAATGGAAAGCATACTACTCAAAATAGAGAATAGGCTATGGCTTGCATACTATACATCCAATTCCGGCCCAGTAAAATATTGTAGTCAAGGGGCGCATCAACCACCTCGACCTCGATTGCGACGATCTTTCCTCCCAATTGGACCTTAAGAGAAGGAAGAATCATGTGCGGCTGAAATGATCTACCATCAAAGGTAATCAACATGGTAGCGGATTGAGACAACTTGGGAGAATCCAAACCCTTCCATCATGACAAAGACATCATGGAATCAGCAGCGCCTTTGTCAATCACAGTGCGTTTGACGGTCATATTAAGACACTCTACATGAATCAAAAGAGACATGTAGTAAGGAAAGCAAGGCTGTAGTCCCATGGTTACAAATTTGATGACAGAAGAAGAGTTATCATCATTAATCCCAAGAGAAGAAAGCAAGGCCCTTTCCTTTGCGGAGGACAACTCTAAAGTACTTCAAGTGCGGACATCGCACAAGGAGTTTGGCCCAAATTCTTGACAACGAAATAGTTCTAGGCTACTTGGGCATTAGGATTGTGCCCCGAATGATTTAGGACTACCTTATGAATGTGAGGTGCAATTTCAGGTTTATCCATAGGGTTTTCGATACACAAAGGGCTCTCGGGTGGAGCAGGTTCTATTCCAAGGTTTGGTTGTGACAAACCATAATATTTCACATGAGTCACAACCTTAGTAGCACCTACCATGTTGATCCAACCATGACCAGTATTGGCTTCCAGTGGATTTTGATCTCCCCTCGACGCATAATGAGGATCATTGCTCCTTGAGTTCATATTTTTATTATGGGGTAAAGGATTGGTTAGCACAGCTGGGCCCTATGCTATGAATCTCGAGGCATCTTCCATATGAGGGAACAAGTGAGTGAGGTGGTCCTCCTTACACAATTTGCAATGAAACTTAACCTTACATTTAGAATACTTATTCCCCCCATCATTGTGGGAATTCTTGTCATTAAAATTGGCATTTTCATTCTTGTTCCCACCCTTACAATTATTTTTACCTTTTTTCTTATTCCTTCCAGGCTGCTGGTTTCGCTTTTGGTCCGACGATTGCATGGAAAGTACACTCATCGTTTGGGTGGGTTGGGATGAAGCCATGGCTTTCCCTAAAGTGAATTGATTAATAGACAAATGGCTCACTTGTTTCACAACTGAATCCGCAAGTTTGGCACTTGTACAACCCAAAATTCCATCAGCATGTGGTCCAGGCTTGATCTTGGGATTGAAACTAGAACGCGGAGTGTTAGGTATGATCTCATATAGAAGTCTGGATAAAGCATAGATGAAATCCAACTCCTATTCCCTAAACATTGCTTTTTCCTAGTTTTGGACTCTGGATGTAGAAACATCCTTTGCGATTTAAGGTAACAATGATTTGAGGAACCACTCAAGGAGAAATTTTGGTGGTATGAAGGATTTAATCAACCTCTTTCATCTATGCCACTCTTGGATATGGTTTGAGATATGTGTGGCTTTTTCTTGTTGAAATGTCGACAAGAGTTCTGTACCAATGTCGTAATGCACGGGTAGCTAGAAGTGATTGAGGAAATTCATAGCAAGGTCATCGAATAAAATGAATGCCCCCCATCGGTAACTCTATATACCATTTTGCTATAGGCCCAGTAAGGGTGCGTTGAAATAGCCTTAAATAGATTGAGTCGTCATGTAAGGAATTGGAAGAGCACCAAAGGTGAAAAGTAGTGACGATCTTCTCCTGCTTTTCCCTCGAACTTGGGAATGTATGATGGAAGCTTGTTAGGGATAGCCGGCCAAGCCAAATCATGAGATACCGGATCGTTCATGAGTCTCGATAAGTTAGGTAAGTTTAACATTGAGAGGAAATGGAGCCTAGGTTGAGCCATTCTATGCCACGCTCCCTAATAGTTTTGGTTCATATAAGGCTGACTACTGTAAATACCATGGCCTTGGCCATAATATCCTCCTCCTGTTTGACTCATGTAGGGCTGCATCGAAGCATTGTGATGTGGTGTACCTTGACTATGCAGTGCTACAAAGCCATAATTAGAGGAGTAAGCTTGTTGTTGATACCTGTACCCATAGGGTTGATAGTTCTGTCCATACTACGGTCCATAATATTTTCCATGAGAAGCTCCAAAAGGTGTCCCATGGGATCCCATGAGAAGCTCCATAATTAGGAATATGGGGAACTCATTGCGATGGACCGTGAGACAATAAAGAAACAATAATATGACCTCCTGGGACAACAGGAGGTACTTGACTCTGAGATACTACCGTGTGAGCAGTCGCAGTATGAACATGGCTAGTAGCAATATTTCGGCCCGAAGGACCACATGAATGAGGGGAAGGAAGGGTTGTCAAAAATGCATTCGAAGGTTTGAGGACGAAGGGACATGTGAAGGGATGTAAGTAGTGTTCCCTATGGTCACTTGTCTCATTTTTGGTATCTGCATATGACTACTAACACTAGGTATAGGATGGACATGTGAGGTAGCTTCCACCACCGGGATGGAAGGTGCAATGTGACTAGAGCTCCCAAATTTCTCCGCATGGAAAGGAATAGGAGTGCCCCTAGGTGTAGTGCTAGGTTCAATTTCTAACTCAGCATGATATGCTAGATCATGTGCAAGGATATCAGCCATGCCATAACGAATATAACTAGTGCTTGTGGGTTCATGATGAGTCTTGTCACCTGGTAACCAATACCGGTGACCTGTGAATGAGGGATCATAACCAAAATGTGTAGGTATTTTTGGTGAAGGATCATATACAAGAGTATAATCTACATCCCAAACCTCATGAGGTGGATAAGACATCTCAGGAATCTTATCCTCGTGATCTCCCATCATGTGTGAATCAATGTGAGAAGTACTTCATCAGGACTGTCTGTTTCTCTCTCCAAAAGGAGGAGGAGATGAAGGCGAAAGTCCTGCTAAACGACGAGAATGGAAAAGTGTGACACCTAAATCCAAAATGACTCAAAAAATGAAAAAGAATCTATCTAATTACATAAACCCTAGGAAAACCAGTGTGCACAGAGCATACACCTATACAATGTAAAGCCAAATCACAAGTAAACAAGGGTAGGATATGTGAGCTCCCGAATGAAGCAGGTATGTCTCGCCTAGGAGAGGCTTGAGACTCCCATACACAACAAGCAGAGGTTCATAACCAATTATAGTGGCCCTCAACTTCAACACATATAGCGACTGTGCTGTCTGACCCCTACCTGGCCAGGATACTTGCATAATAACCTCTACAAAGTACCCCCTCGATAACCTAGGTAAGGCAACTAAGGTCGCCTCAATATAATCAATGCTCAGGTGAACAGTCGTAGGTGGGATTAACCATATGGGCAGGGTAGCAAAGCCCAAAACTCTTGAAAGAGCCCCCAAATATGAATACAATCCTAGAAATATCTCTAGTGCTACTCAGTTATGACCAGTGGTCATCCCAATCAATAACCGCTCACACTGCCTCGTGCTTAAATCCCTTTTAAGAGGAGGATCTTGAGAAACACTAATTATATAAAGAAATTTCACTCTCTCACCTGGACAAACACAAAAATGTTTCATTTAGTGGTATTGGATAATTTACTCACAATGAACTATTCCAAGACCCTAAAATCTAATCTTGTTGGTGCACCCTATAAAATAAAAGAGTGTAATTCATTTTATTATGTGTTGATTTTAATTGGCTTATTACTCAAAAAGGAAAATGATCGTGCAACTAATGGAGTTATGATGCAACAAGAAGTAAAATGCACACCTAACAATCAATGCAAATGCACTGTGTCGAATGAAAAATGGGGTATGCTACTATGTGAAGTGCAAAATTTTCCTTCAAATGAATATGCAATCATTCCTATATGAAAATCTGACTAATACTTCTCCAAGCAAACTTAATGCAAGTACCATACAAAAGGCAAAATGCAACAATGCATAATGATGCGAAAAGAAAATGTTTTTGTTTTTTTTTAATTAAAATGAGATAATAAAGAAAAAATATGACTCTATAACCCCCAGACTCTGCAAGCACTATCAGACAACACCCAAGCAAAGCACTAAGGTAAAAGAGACCTAATGCACTAATCTCAAAAAAAAATAGAAAATGCAATGACAAGAACATTCTTAAAAAAATTCAACCTAAAAAGTGTCTCTGGTCAGAAACAGGGGTGTATACAGACTCCAGAGGAATCCAAGAAGACCCAGCAATTATCCAAACTCACCCAACAACAATTAAACTTCCCCAAAAAGGTAAAACTCGGGGCATATGCGACTATGTGCAGAAACCCCGTGTATATACGTGGATATCCCAGTAAAAACCGGATGTAAACGAGACTGTGAAGACAAAACTCGCGTATAGGAAGAAAAAGAGATAAAAAAGAAGGTAAGCAGACAAGCTAAGACAAAATTTACTCCTATCAGACACTACTAGGCAAACATGCCCCCAGACCCAAATCAAAAATAGAGAAATCAGATCAATTCAAGAACATTGAATGCCAATAAAATCCCCAAAGGAAATGACTAGGAAGTCGCCAGTATGGTCGCCAACTCTATTATGGAGAAAAATTCCTATGGCTTGGGGTACCACAATGGATAGAGTAACCATAGAAATCAATCCTTTCCCATGTGCAAGAGAAACCAAACATCTAACACTAAAGGATCTCAAAACATACCTTATTCCAGATGGTTGATGTAGATCCCCATTGATCTTTTCCACTCTCGCTTGTACTAGCAATTTGCTCTCTCAACATTCAACAAATAAGACAAGCATTCTATATAATGGTGTTAGACCTACTCTAGCATATATATTCAATAACATATTAGCATTTAAAAGCATCCATGGATTCAATACTCATTTAAATACACATTATTGGACAGGAAAATATATTTCTATTAATATAAATCAGATATTACAATAGTGACAACCTCTATCGGTACGTCTGCGAACCAGAGAAATTGAGTCCTCCACCTGAGCCTCCACCACTTCAATCCTCCATATCTCGATATAAATCTCACAAGAAAAGGCAAGCTTGGGAAGAACACAAAGCGCTCCAAAGGACAAAGGGATGCAAACTCAAGTATAAACTCCGGTAACAATGGACTATAGTTTTCTTGCTCTTCAATTCCTCCCCTTTCAATGTATCTAAAGGGTTCCTTATATATTACTTCAATGGAGTAATGGAAGGTCAAATCCGAGCGATCTCAAGGCATAAGGAAGGCCAAGAGACAAGTGACTCAGATCCACATCAAGGAAAAATCCAAAAGTATTTGGCCTTTTGCACACATCCCGATGTATGCGGGTTTGAGGGTCATATCCACGTATATATGTGAGAATGGGTTTAAAATTCACATATGGTAAATAATGCATGCTTTTAGGGATGATATTGGAAACATCAAAGCTACAAAAATGGTCCACGGGGTCCAAAGAGTCTGCAGAGGGATAGGGCAGGCCATAAAGGTGTGATCCACCATGTGTGGTAAAATCAGCTATAACATCCATTATGTTTTCTTAAGGGCTATGTGAAATTAGAATTAGGTCTTATATTGATTTAAACCCTCAGTAACATTTTTTTTTTACTTATGGAAATTTGGAGGTGTTACAGTGCAAGTTTAAGTTATGTATCAACTAGGATTTTAGAATTGTGTAAATTGTCACAAGATAAATTTGAAAATTATTGGATGGTACAACTCTCCAAATGAACCAAATGGAAGGTCACTAGTTATGTGAAAAACTGTGAAATTAAGATGAATCAATTAAATACACATGTTTATTTAAATATCTTACCGTTAGGGTCTTATGATTTGCTGATAGGAATGGACTGGTTAGAAAAACATAGGTTTATGTTAAACTACTACGATAAAAAATTTACATGTATGGATGATAATGGCAATACAGGTAATGTAAAATGAATTTGCAGAAAAGTTATTGTCAGAGAAATCTATGCCTTACAAATGAAAATATTTGTGTGTAATGGATGCAAGGTTTTTACAGTCTATGTAACGAATGACAAATATAAATATAACCAACTTAAAATAGAGGATATACCAATCTTAAAATATCTTAAAGACATGTTTCTAGAAAATGTTCTTGGATTACCTCTGAAAAGGGACATAAGGCTTTACAATTGATCTAGTTCCAGGAGTAGTACCAACATCAAAAGCTCCATATCAAATGAATACAACAAAACTTACTAAACTTAAATCACAATTTCAAGAACTAATTGATAAAAATTACATTCGACCTATTGTTTCCCCTTGGGCTCCACCAGTCTTATTTGTAAAGAAAAAAGATGGCACTTTAAGACTATGCATACATTATCGACAATTAAACGAGATGACTATAAAAAATTGATATCCTTTGCCCAGATAGACGATCTGTTCGATCAGTTCCGAGGGGAAACCATCTTCTCCAAATTATATTTAAGATCTGGAGACCATCAGGTATGGATCAAGGATTAAAACATATTTAAAATTGATTTTAGAACCTGATATGGTCATTATGAATTCATCATAATGCCCTTTGGTTCAATAAACGAAAATACAATTTTTATGTGATTGATGAATACTATATTAAATAAATACTAAGATAAATTCGTTGTCATATTTATCGATGACATATCGATTTACTCTAATAATAAACAATATCACGAAGAACATTTAAAAATAATTGTACAAGTGTTGAGAGAACAACATGTGTTTGCTAAGTTTAGCAAGTGCGACCTATTTAAGGACAAAATCTAGTATATGGGACATGTGGTGTGCAAAGATGGAATATCAATTGACCCCGATAAGACTAAGAATATTACAGAATTTCTTGTCCCAAAGAATGTAACTGACATAATATCGTTCATGGGGATTATTGGATATCACCAAAAATTTATTGAAGGGTTTTCTAAGATATCCTACCCCATAACTTCACTGCAAAAGAAAGTTAAGAAATTTTATTAGAGAGAAAAGTGTACATAAAGTTTTAATAAAAGAAAACATATGTTAACCACAACTCCTATCTTAAAAATTGTTGATCTTTTTAAGTATTTCAGTGTATGAACTGACGCATGTAAATAAGGATCGGGATGGGTACTAATTCAAGAAAACTATGTCATGGCCTACGAATATAGGAAGTTAAAATAACATGAGAAGAATTATGCTACTCATGACTTAGAACTTTCTGCCATCATACATGCACTAAAATTGTGGCAACACTACCTCTTCAAAAGTAGGTTCTTATTAATGTCAAATAACATAAGTCTAAAATAGTTATTTGACCAACAAAACCTCAATGCAAGACAAGCTAGATGGATGTCATTTTTAAGTGAATATGACTACGAGATAAAACATATAAAAGGAAAAGAGAATAAGGTCATGGACTCTTTAAGTCATCATGCAAACTTATTGTATGTGAGCATTAGCTATGAATTAGATTTAGAAAATAAAATATTAAATGCAGAAAATTTTCATAAGGAATATCAAACCCTAAAAGAAAAGACTGCAAAAAAATAAATGGAACCAAATAAAAACAGATCTTAGTCTAAATGGAAAAATATTGTTACTAGATAAAGGTATATTATACATTAGAGGAAATTTCAACTCAAAATGGGCCTCCTAAAAAGAATTAATAAAATAATATTTATTAATTTTGGAGGAAGAAAAGAAAAAAACTACTTTTTTGTTTGTATTTTTGACATATCTCCTCGTGTTTTTACTCAATTTTTGATTGGGAGAGCTCATTGGATGCATAATTAAATTTCGCATCCAATGAGTACCCACTCGACATACTTTTGATAGACCCCGCTACCCCAAAAACAATAAATACCTGAAAAAATGTGATGATGATGTCATCATCACATTTTTCAGGTATTTCTTGTTTTTGGGGTAGCGGGGTCCATCAAAATTATGCTGAGTGGGTACTCGTTGGATGTGAAATTTAATTATGCATCTAACAAGCTCTCCTGATCAAAATTTGAGTAAAACCACAGGGAGATATGTCGAAAATACAAACAAAAAAAGTAGTTTTTTTTATGATACCTATCCCCAAATTTATATTAAAAAAGTGTTTAAGACCTATATAGTATTTCAAATTTAAAGCAATTTCATTGGCTAACACATGATGACATGTAATTTGAATAAAATTTAAAAGGCCCATTTTGAGTTGAAATTTCCTCTAATGTATACCAAATTCAATAGATATTAAACTAACTGTTGTGGATGAATCACATAAACGACCGTATTCAGGACACCCTGGATACCAGAAAATGATCACTATGATGAGAACTTACTTCTTTTGGCCTAATATGAAAACAAAAGTAGCAGAATATTTAGCATGCTGTATTGAACGCCATCAGGTAAAAGCAGAACACCAACATCCAGTAGGATTATTACAGCCACTAACCATTCCAGAATAGAAATGGGAAGTAATCATCATGTATTTCATAATAGGTTTACCAAAGAATTTTAAACAACACGATTCAATCATGGTTGTAGTTGAAAAATTAAGTAAAGCAACTCACCTTATTCTGGTAAATTCTACTTATAAGGATTTTAACATTGTTGATATATTTATGAAAGAAATTTTCAGGTTAGACAACGTACCTAAGATAATAATCTCAGATAGAGATGTAAATTTTACAGGGAATTTTTATAAATCCTTGTTTAAAGGACTAGGCATGCAACTAAATTACATCATAGCATATCATCCTCAAACGGTTGGACAAACTGAGAGAGTAATCAAATTCTAGAAGAAACGTTTAGAATGTGTGTAATGGATAAACCAGGTAAGTGGGAAGATTACTTACCCTTAGTAGAATTTTCTTATAACAATCATTTCCATGTTTTAGTTGGAATGAGTTCATTTGAAATTTAGTACAGACGTAATGTAACACTGCAATTTCTTGGATTAGTCCCATCGACGGGTTAATGTTAGGTCTTGATTTATTGAAATATATGGAACTAATAGTGAAATAGGTGCAACAAAACTTGAAGGCTTCCCAAGACAAGCAAAAGAGTTACACTGATTTTAAAAGAACTCCTCAAGAGTTCCAAGTAGGAAAGCATGTATACATAAAGGTGAAACCCAAGAAAATATCCCTAAGAGTGGGAAGATATTCAAAATTTGCACCCAGGTATTGTGGGCCATTTCAAATTTTGGAAAAAGTAGGACCGATAGCATATCAGTTAGCATTACCAACTACGATTAAAGTACATAATTTTTTCCATGTTTCCATTTTGAATAAATATGTTCATGATGCTACTCATGTGATTGACTGGAATGTCATACAGGTGGAACCGGAGCATATTCTTGAGAGGAGAGAACTTTTACGCTAGAAGCATATCATCGAGCAAGTTAAGGTGCAATGGAAGCACCTTAGTACAGAAGAGTCCACTTGGGAACTAGAAAGAGATATGTGGGAGGCATATCCAATCCTATTACAAGATGAGCAAATGGAAGAATAAAGATAAAAAAAGAACAACACCAAGGATGGTATTATCCTCTAAGGGGAGATGTATGTAATACACTGAATTAATGGAAACCATTATTCTTTGAATATTTTAATTATTTTATTTTTCAAAATATTTTGACAAGACAAGTCAAAATGGATGTAATGGATAAGTCTGATTTATTAATTAAAAATACTGAAAGGAATCAGAAAATAAATAGATGTTGAAAGACTGTTTGATGAACCACAAGGGGAAAATACAAGTGGTGAAAGTTGTTGAGTAAGAACTCAAGTGATGTAGGATCAATCTTCCCCAAAATCAGGTCAAAACTCTTTGTGGAGTGATAAAGAGAAGGAGGCTCATAAATGGCCAAGTCCTAGGCAAGATACTATATAATAGTATGTCCATTTAGTAAGGAGGAGGCTAGAAATGGACAGGGAATTGATCTGATAATGCAATATATGGTGCATTGATTGGATTTTTTCCTTGTGGTTCAACAAAAAAGCTTTGGGGTTCTAGAGAAAGTGAGACTTGTCTACTCTAAGAGTTAGTTGGGAGGAATGGTTGTTTCTATTTTTTTTCCTGAGAGCGGTGTTAGGTTCCCTATTCTATATTTTTATTAAGTTTAATCTTGTTAAAGTAAAATTCAAGTTTACTATATGAATCACAATTACGTTTTACAGTAAATAGTACTATGAATATGTTCCTATTATCTTGTATATATTATGTCATGTTTTAATGTAAACTGATGTTCATTAGCCAAGAAATCGTAGATACATGGCCTTACTATATTCTTATGATTCTATGTTTGGGAATCCATACTTGAATCAAAATTCCAAATAAGAATGGTTGTAATGTTAGCATATTTAGGAAATTTGAATGAAAAACCATGATGGATATGGTTAAATATTTTATTTTATGCCTGCATATTTCCTATTAACATATTTTAAATGTATTCGTTCAACTAATCGTTCCCTAGGAGTCGATGTGTTTTTATAGAGTTCATCTATGTACTCTATATTGTTTCAAGTTAAAAATTAATTAATTTACAAACCTTGTTTCAGAGTTCCTATGGTTATGGCAGGTTCCTTAAAGTATATATATAATTTACGAATGAAATTACAGAAAGGAAATTCCACTAGTATAGTTAACACAACAAAATTTTAGAGAAAACTCTTAATTAAACCAAATCAAAATTAACCAGCAAGGTTTCCAATCACATAACTAGTAAATGAAAAGACTACAAAACAACTGCTTATGAATTTCTAAAATGGACAGAGTAGAGCTAAGAGGATTTTACTTCCCAACATCCAAGCTATAAGTCATATAAAAAGATCTCTAAGTTCATAAGAGTAAAACTGAAATTTGTCTCATCTAAAACCCCAAATCATTCAAAACATATCGAGACTTGCTACGATCAAATTAAATATTATATACAATAAAAACCATAATATCCATATTTGATTTCTAAAATCTAATAAAGTAACAACTACAACTGAAGTCGAATGAGCAATCTCCTTTATACCGAATTGAGTTTTAGACTTGTTATAAATATGTTACAATAGCTCATAAATATACATAATAATTATAAAAATAATAACTAACAATAATACAATTTTTAATTACAAACACACAGTCTCTAATCGTGAGTATCTAAACCCCAATACTTTTGGATTTGTCTAAGAAGGCTTCTTACACCTAATTGAAATCACAAAGATATATGTTTATTACTTAAATATAAACCATCGAACAATAAATGTGTGGCAATAAGACCATTAAAAAAATGGCATCCATCAGTTTATATAAAACCATAGTATGTACAACCAAAAATTTAGAGTATTATCACCATAAACAGAGAAATTGTGAGAGTCATAACCACAAGCTAGCACAGACCCCTAAGGTTTCTTTTAAAAAAAACATTCAAATACACCCTTGGATAAACAATACATGGTTGTAAGAACAAAAATGGCATCCATTGTTTTTATTTAAAACCCACAACGTATACCTCTGAAATATTTGTATAAAACTACATACAGAAGAGAGGTTGTGAAGTCTTCTCTATAGGATGAAGACCCATAAGGATTTAATAATTACATAGTCCCAACTTATGTTGCAATAGTGGTGAAATCCATGTTCCTACATGGTCCACAAATCAAGCAAAGAATCGTTGCACCCTAACCATTAATTAAACCCTTACCTCTTGGTTGTTGGCAAACTATTATTATGGATCGAGCAGCATTCAAGCCGGGATTTTACATGAAAAATCAAATAACTAAGTAAGGTCAGTGGATTTCCAAGAAAATATTAGATGGTTAATGTTTGAGAAGAGTAGGTTTTTTTTCTCACCTTTGGATTTTGAAGTAACATGCCTGAGAGGAGGTGACCCAGTCGCCACTCTCGCCGGCCTTCGTGTTGAGCCTCATTTTGTTATCATTTTTGGAATTAAAATAACACATTTAAATGCATATTTTATTATCTTTCATGTATTTTATGTCATCCAGATCGTTATTCAGCACAAGGTAAGAACAAATTTAATGTTTATCCAACTTTGGTTATTAATATCATTTTTATGATTTTATTAACTCAAATCTATATTATTTAAAGCATATTTGATATATTAATTAATATGTGTATTTTTTTGCAGGTTATGTAGTATGATTAGGAGAATTAATAACAAGTATGCATTTAGTTTACCATTCAGCCCAATCTACGTAACCATCGTTTAGCTTACCATTCATCCCTATCTGTGCAATCGGTGTCTAGCTTGCTAATCAGGCTACGCGTTGTTGACATCCAATATCAGGAATTAAACATTGAAGAAGTCTGCAAACCGTATCATTGACCATGTTCCTAGGTGATAACATAATCAGAAATCTAGAAGGATCGCCAGTGCATTGATTTTGCCATCCTTTTTTCACTACTCACGCATTCAAAGGAGGGAACATTCTGTTAGAATTTTATCATTCAAGCTCGCATTATGATCTTAGGATATTTAACTGAGAGAATAACATGCACAGAAATAAACACAAGAGACAAGAGACACAAAGAATTTTTCATGGGGAAACCATAAAGGAGAAAACCCCGAAACTTCCTCAGAGATAGAATCAGCACCAAAAGTAAAACCCAAAAAATAAAGATGATCTCCCGAGAGCAATAGTCTCTCTCTTGTCCCAACAACTTCTCCTCTGACTCATGCACCCCAATGAGTGAGTGTGTGTATGATAAATAGAGAGGATCAATCTCTATTTATATTCTTTCGTTCACTTGAAGCCCACTCCAACATGTTGGCCTCACTTAACAATTACTTACTAGAGTAGACATCTCTAGGAGTGTCTAATAACCCTAGTGCCCCACAACTTGTGGGGAATTTTCCTCCTCTGACCAACAAGGAGGGTTATCCTTAACACAACAATGGGGACTATTGCCCCAACTTACAATGACTCACCTAGGGTCAACTTCTCTACGATAGTCTAATAACCCTAGGGCCCCACAACTGCGATGACTTTAACCCTTGACCAATAGGAGGGTTACCCATAATGACTTTACATGACTTGTTTACATTATTGAATATCCTGATTGAAACATTGGGGCATGACATGACTCAAATACATTACAGACACTTCCTAGAATAAAAATCAAGTTACAATACATAAGAAATACAAGTGAATACATTCCGAAGTTACAATTCCATCAACACTCCCTCTTAACTGGGGAAGGTATTCTCTCGACACAATTTATCAGCACAAGTCTTCTTCTCTATATCATCTAGATCATCCTCAAGTCCTTCTCATCTTCAAGTCATCTTGATCTTCGGATATGGATCATCACAGAAACATCATCACTGGATCTAGATCATCACTAGATCTAGATCATCACTGGATCTGAATCATCACTCGATCTAGATCATCACTGCTAGATCATCATGAGTGCTATCTCATGATTCTTCTCGTCATAGGAAGTTCTACATAGCCAACCCTTTTTCATGCTGGGTGTAGGCCTAGCCTCCATGTAGGTCTTCTTCAACGCTTATATCTAACCCTAAGTCAGAATGGCCCGTCCAGCACTTACATCTGACCTCTAACCTGGTATAGTGATACTTGATCTCGATATTCTTCGACTTGTCATGGAACATAGGGTTCTCCAACAACTTCACACAACTCTGGTTATCGCAATATATACAAGTAGCATCTAACTCGAGATCAAATAAATCAGACAGTAGCTTCCTCAGCCATATTGCCTGACAACTAGCTGAACAAGCTGCGACATACTCTACTTCAGCTATACTCAATGCCACATAGGATTGCTTCCTGCTAAACCAAGAGATCACACTTGATCCCATATTGAAGCAACACTGTGAAGTGCTCTTCCTATCGATGGCACTGCCTGCCCAATCTGAATCAACATAGACTTCCAGATTAATCTTCTGATTCACCTCATACTTGGGCCCATAATCAACTGTACCCTTCAGGTACCTCACTGCATGCTTGGCAACCATCAAGTGAATAGCAAAGCAAATATCTGGTCTCATATTCATTAGGTACATCAAGGACCCAATCATCTGACGATACATCATAGCACCAACCGTATCTAATGAAGCATCACTCAATAACTTCACATTTGATGCAATAGGTGTGGTCATGGCCTTGCAGTCCATCATCCTAAACCTCTTCAGGATCTCTAATGTATACTTCCCTTGTCCAAGGAAGATTCCATCCACCATTTTCCACACCTCCTTGCCTAGAAAATAGTGCATCGACACATAACAGGAGCATCACTGATCTTTTGCCTTCAACCTTGAAGCAGAGGTTGGAATCCACTTTACTCTTAATAAAGCCTAGATTCATCAGTAATATATCCATCCTATCATACCATGTCAAACCTCAGGATCTTCTATAGTCACTCCCTCTGTCTTCCGTACTCTATGCATTGAAACGTTTTGTACCGGAGTGACAAGTAGCTTCATCTTCTACTAATTATTTTATGTATCCATCTAGGGTCACTAGATACCATGATCCTCTATATTAAACTTTTTCAAAAGTTTTTCTCACACCCATCTGTGAGCTTGTCATCCTCTATAAATTTTCATATTCAACCTGTAGCAAAGGTTAAGATATTCATCAAGCTCCTCATGTATGTGTTATCCCATGGGTGTCTTCTGAGCTCGTGCAAGACCTTCTTTTCGTGAGAAGCCTCGTGCTACGAATATTGCCTTGTATCCCATGATGTTTCCATCTACTACATGATGGAACTACAAACTTCCCTTCATGTATTGATATTGCATCCTAGACATCATTCTTCTTGAATTGGTCTTCCTTTTCTTCTTGGTTAATTCTTTATGGTTGGAAGAAACTGCATCAATGATGTAATTGCATTCATCATATTATTCTTCATATTGAACTATCATCACTTGTTCTTCGGAACAAGTCTCATCCTTATTTGCTTGTAGGTGATTATGTAAGCGATCTTTCCTACAAGTCAAATGCATTAGTTGTATGGTTAGAAACATTTCATAAGGCATATTCATAATGGAAAATTCTTATGCATAAATATATGATCATGCAACTATTTTAGCCAATACAACATTCATCCATATCTCATGGAAACTTTTCTAGATGCCTTCCATCTCTACCAGGAAAACATTGAGATTGTGCACTAATCCAATATGTCAGCAAAGAGGTTTCATTCTATATAAGCAGCAATGGAGAGTTGCATAGCACCATGAGATACTTACCCATCACATGCATATTAGTAGTATAATGTCATTAATGCAAACATTCTATCAACTGAATATAAACAAATGCATAACAAAACAATATCATGAAATGACAATTGAATACTTATCTTTATTTGTTTCGTGGGTGGACTCCTTCTTGAGCCTTCAACTTCATATCTTCTTCATTCATAATAGCATCGTTTCTTATCCAAATGCTAAGGTGGACAAGAGGTTCTTCAAGAGTTTAGTTCTCCATATTCCTCATCACTTGGGGGATCTTCTTTGGATGGTGAGAGCTTGATCTTCAGCTGTTCCCATCTTCTCTTATCTTATTATGAGTCGAGCTTCTTCTTCTTCCCAGAGTCTATTGAAATTAATCATTTCCTTCTATCTTCTCCACTTCTTCTTCTACCACTTCAATTTGTTCTTTGATTTGAGAGGCCTTCGTAAGGTATGACTACATGGTCTCTGCATTTTGGATCTTCACATTCTTCAACTATTTTCTCAGAGTCATCTTTCAATTTATGTTCTTCCCTTCAAATATCTTGGTCAAGGAATCAAACATCTCTTCATGTGTCTTTAGGGAAGACACTTATGGTGTAAGGTAATCCGTGATTGAATCAGTAATGATCTTCTTAGCCTTGACCAAGTTCTTCCAGTGTAAGGCTTTGAGCCTCATCTCCCTCTAGAACTGGAACCTCTATACTCATGTAGGTGTCCAATTCATTTTCTTCAGAGAGATCAGACACTTCCATGCTTGGAATTTGTCAACTTCACCAAGCTTATCATCAATCTGATGTGATAGATCACTTTGAAATGAGAACCTCAAATGAAAATAGCAATAGATTAGATCTTACTAATTTGAGGTGTCTGCCCTGGTTCCAGAGCTGGCTGATCTAGGGTTTGTCAGAGAGACCCTAATTTTCAAAACTTAGAATATTTTAGATCTGAATGGATAGAAAGATAGATCTCTTCAAGGAAATCTGTCCAATGTACTCCTTTTCTGAAAACAGTGGAGGGAAGCTCACGGAATAGGAAGCCCTAGTTTTCCAATTTCTTCTGCATAAATGCCTAATACTATTTCTGTGATATCTTTGAAATTACTGCTCTACTATGTCTAAAACATTGTACTAGGGTAGCCTCGCCTATCCATATTTCAACACCATAGTTTTCATCAAAATTGGTTTCACCAATTGGGACTTATGACCGTTTTCCCAAGGTGACCTGTTTCAGTACTGTTCAAAACAATGAAGTTGTATGGACTACCACATGTCACTGTTTCATATTCTAGGTCTAACAATCAGACCACAGAAATTACAATCCATTCCCTGTCTAGAAAATCTTCATAAATTTTATTTGGACTTTTTTATCCCAAGATATAGCAATTCTCCCTAGGTGTCCTTTTTAGGGATGAATCCTAGAAGAGGATGGAATCCTAACGTGGAGGGATCATATCTCCCATAATATAGTGAATATGAGGCTGAATTTTGGATAAAATGTAAATCAGGATTTTATCTTCGGCCTATGAAAGTTTTAGCTCCTGAGACTTCTCCAATCCCAAGATATAGCGAATGTACCAAAACTTATCAGTTTTAGTATTTTAGGGTTTTTCCAGCTCGAGGTCAAACTAGGGTTTGACTTTCTTGGAGTTTCAACCAACCAAAAATATTGACCCAGGTCTCTAAAATTTAGTTTTGATGAGGAGAGAAATCCTATGTCAGGATCACTCAAAAATTCCTCTTCTGTAAGAAGCCCTAATTTCTTGCACCAAAAACTGAAAATGCTCGGAATCGAATTCCGCTTCGACAGAAAGATGCACCCTTCAATGGAGAGTTAGCCTAGCATACTTTTTCTGATGGATTGTGGAGAGAAACCAAAAAATTAAGAATCCGTAGCTTCTACAACTGCACAATGTCTTCTTCTCAGGTTAGCTCTAATACCATGTTAGAATTCTATCATTCAAGCTAGCATTATGATCTGAGGATCTTTAACTGAGAAAATAACATGCACAGCAATAAACACAAGAGACAAGAGACACAAATAATTTTCCTTGGAAAAACCATAAAGGAGAAAACCCTGCAACTTCCTCAGAGATAGAATCAACACGAAAGGAAAAACTAGAAAACATAAATATGATCTCTTGACAGCAGTAGTCTCTCTCTTGTCCCAACAACTTCTCCTCTCACTCATGCGCCCCAATGAGTGAGTGTGTGTATGATAAAAAGAAAGTCTCACTCTCTATTTATATTCTTCCATTCACTTGAATCCCACTCCAACATGTTGGCCTCACTTAACAATTACTTACTAGATCTGACATCTCTAGGAGTGTCTAATAACCCTAGTGCCCCACAACTTGTGGGGACTTTGCCTCCTCCGACCAACAAGGAGGGTTATCCTTAACACAATGATGGGGACTATTGCCCCAACTTAAAATGACTCACCTAGGGTCAACTTCTCTAGGATAGTATAATAACCCTAGGGCCCTACAACTGTAGGGACTTTAACCCTTGACCAATAGGAGGGTTACCCACAATTACTTTACATGACTTGTTTACATTATTGAATCTCCCGATAGGAACATCATGGAATGACATGACTCAAATACATTACAAACACTTCCTGGAATAAACATCGGATTACAATACATAATAAATACAAGTGAATACATTCCAAACTTACAATTACATCAACACATTCTAGAGGATTATCGTTGTCATGATGTTTTTTCTTATTACCTCGACATCCAACCCGTTGCGTGAGATTCACTAGTGGTTTTCCATGTTTCCCTAGATTAACGCTCAGTGTATCCAGCTCACAATGCAACTAGTTGTTCAGCCACCCGTCCAGATCTCCCATCATCCTTCGTGCTATAAAACATAAAACAACCTGCAAATAAATTGTTATCCACGTGCCTGGGTAATAAAGCCATGTTCTAGATAGCACACTAGGGATGATTTTAAGGAACCATACTTATTTAAAAGCATATAAATGTTGGCGAATCTTACCAATCCTTAAAATGCCAACTATAAAATGTTTGACAATATTTTTCAAAAAATACTTTAATTTCCAAGGATTTTATATCATTTATATAATAATTTGACGATTTTTAGTGTGAAAAAATTTATCCCATCAAAATTGGGTGAAAAAGGGATTCAAAAAATACAAAATGGAGAATCTTTTTTTTGGAGGAAAAACCCTAAAAATAGCCCATGGGCTAAAATTCATCCCTAAAATTATCCCTGTAGTACACTAGCTTGCAATCTCCTTCGCTCGCCACCACTCTTCTTGATGCGCTAAGGAAGGAGTCTATGTGCCACATCTGAAGTTTGTTCACACTGATGAAGGCCCTGTTTTCTAGAAGACCCATCATGTACATTTCATGTGTCCAACACCACTCCACCAGCCACGCAAGAGGAGGAGTAGATAGATCACCACAACGCCCTGCTCATGCTGAGAATGCCACGATCACGTTGAACGAGGAAGATGCTCATATGCTAGCCTATGAACAATTATTTCCTTTTATGATTGACTAAATTAAGAAGATCAGTCGACCACTAAAGGGTCGACTTGCTCAATATCTTGAAAATAGTGTGTATATAAACACCTCCACACAGAGAGATAAGGGATTGATCAATCCATTAGGTAGATAGTTAGTCGATTTTGAGAGAAGAAGATTGTAACTATGTTCCTTCTTTTTAATAGAAGCTCTACTCCTTTATGTTTATGACTGTGTGTGAAAGTGTTCGCCAGGAATTACCCATGATTGCTAAGAGGGCCCCTCGACAATTCATGGTTTCTATTTTTGTATGAGTTTTTGTTATCTCTTCCTCACAGATAAGTAGTTTTATTTTTAATTTGTTTATATTCATTTCCTTGTTCTATGTAACATGTATTTGTCGTAGTTAATATAATTCACACTGTGTTGTTAATGTAGTTCTCGTTTATAGAATTAAAAATGATCGGTCATGTACAGCTTATTTTCAATTTCCTTTTAGTTTTACTTTCAAGTTAGTGCTTAATATTATGTCAATCTTAGGTATAATTTATAGTTAGAGATTAGTTTTGTTGCTTTTTGTATAAACTATAAATTAGTTCAGCTATGTTTCATTTTGTTTTATTTTATAATAGAAATAATCTCTTTATACCCATAGATTAGTAATCCCTTTTAATTATCGCAATTAATTAAGTTTAAATTCTGCCCTTTATGCATTTTGTTTTCATATGCACAAAATCAGCTGATAATTAAATCATTTAGGTCTATTTTTATTATTCTCTGTATACATCCTCTCATTCGGACTGTGTGTTTGGATTGTCATTCGGACCTTCCTTCCAGACTACTGTCCAGCTTTCCATCTGACCTTTAGTGTTCTTAGTTTATTTTTAACCTGTTTTCAGTTTTATTTCTTTGGCTTTTTGAATTCTGTTATGTTTTGGTAATTAGGCAATCAGCCTGTAGGACCTTAGAATAAAGTACTTATTAAAATCCCTTTTTGTATTTCTTTTCAATCAAAGCATGTTTTTGAATTATGATTTAATTTGCTTCTTTTTTCTTTGATTTCCTCATTTATCATCATTGTAATATTTGATAATTGTATCTTTAGTTTAGTTTAATTCATCAATGTTTATATTGAACTTAGGGTTAGACATCTTAATTTCTAGAAAATACACCAATACTTTGTAGATTGATATTAGCATAGGGTTTATTTCTTGAATTGTATGTTTACTGAAAATGCTTATAGGTTAGAGAATTAGAGAAGTATTCCTAATTAAGTTTTCTTTATTAAGTTTTCTACTTGCCTCTTTATTTATTTTTTCTACTTATTCATAAATTAGACCTCTCTCAATTTCTGAAATTGTTTATGAAGTTTTCTTATCCATAGACTAATTTCTTAGAGTAATATTGTTAATATATTTACTTTTCAGTATTTTTTTATCGAATATAGGTTGACACTAATCTGGTTTATCATTCTACTTCGGTTCTAAATTACTTTAATAGCTGTAGTCTTAGAAGTTTAACTCGGTTTTTCATTTTGAAATATTTTTTCAATCTTTTGTTTGTTAAAATATTTCTACAACGAGCTAGGAACCCCTCTACCTTCGCATATATTTTGTAGCAACTCTAATCCTACCAACCCCGGTCGATAATTAAATATTAGGTGTATTTAAGATAGTAGAACACACCCAACATTTTTGCACCGTTGCCGGGGAAATGTTATGTAAGGTAGAAAAAAATAGAATTTGCTTATGAAATTTTTGTGGCAGGGGAGCGGTAAGACAAGAGGTAAGATTTTGCGCTTCTGTTATAACAAGCACCCCCAAACATAGCAGTAGCAATAGTCTAGGTTTTATTTTAGTTTAGTTTTTCATGACAGAGTCCAGATAGATAAGGATAGATAGGTTGCATTTACGTTACACAACAAGGGGAAGGGGAAATGGTAAGACGCAAAGATGACTTCACTACAGAATTTCCATAGTGTGACAGCCTAATGCATTCACTTTAATGGGTCTCCCCAAAGCCTTGTTGTCCCTTTTTTCGCACAAGTGTGTTTACTTTACGCAAAGTTTGATTTATTTCCCTTAAGCGTACTTTTATTTTTGCAAATGTAGATAGTT
The DNA here is from genome assembly GCA_001517045.1 of Pseudotsuga menziesii. Classification (NCBI taxonomy): domain Eukaryota; kingdom Viridiplantae; phylum Streptophyta; class Pinopsida; order Pinales; family Pinaceae; genus Pseudotsuga; species Pseudotsuga menziesii. Next base: position 67,935 of record LPNX010423621.1, read on the forward strand.
TACTTTTTCATAATTTCAATTTGATGTATGGGTGCCTTTAAGTAATTTAATTTCATACAATTTACTCGTATGCGAGTGTAGGACTTATTTCATAATTAAATCACTTAGTGGTGTTGTAAGCACTGCCCATCCTTCTAACAAACTAATAGGAACATTTGAAAGGAGAGCTTTAAGATAACACATGAAAAACTATTTATATCGTGGGAAGATATGGTAGGAAAGAAGAATGAAGAAGTTGTTGCCTTTAAATTCCCTATTAGATATCTAGGAGGAGTGGCACAAATACAGTACATTCCCCCATCCATTTTTCCAAATTTTCATGGACTAGAGAATGAAGACCCCAATGAATTTTTATTTCAATTGGAAATTCTCTATAGAGCATATAATGTTCAAAATCTAAATTTTTTTCCTCTTACTTTCAAAGGAGAAACCCTCCAATTGTTCATGAGACTAGGTGGGAACTGCATTAAAACTTGGGAAGACATGAAACATATGTTCTTGAAAAGATACCAAGATTATTGCAGGGTCAATGAGGATATCTTTGAAATAACACAGGGATAAGAAGAAAATTTGGAAAATTATGTCAAACGCTTTCAATACAACCTTCAAAGATCAAAACTAAGACAGTCAGGAAAGGATACCTTGAAAATGCTTTTAATCAAAGGCATAAGAAATGAATATTTAGAAATTTTAAGTCTGATGGGAACAAGTGACATATTTCAGTTATCATATGATAATGTTTGTGAATTATGTATAAGGTATTCAAGAGGAAAATTCAAGATTAGTAGGAATATACCCTCTTCTCAGCCTCATCTTAAACCCTGTCAACCTTGTTCACAAAACCTTTCTGTCCCATCTAATGATTATAGGGATGCTCTCTTTTATGATGCAACACTTCATGTTCTATAATATTTTCAACAATATCCCATTTTCCAGGCAAGATCAAGCACACAAGCTAGTCAACTACACCTTCCATAATCACCTTGTCATAAACCTCCCCTATGCCCTACGCACATTCCTATTCAATCCATTCCATATTCTAACAATAATAAAGCAGTACAATATGCTTACAGTGTTGAACTACAACATTTACCCACCTTACCTACCTCACCAACATTATTGCAAGAAATTCATACGAGATTTGAAGAGGTTATAGATCAAGAGATTGTAAAGATTACGAAAGAAAGTGAAGTTTCTACTTGGCCTTTTTCATAAGAATACAAGATCAACCTGGAATTCCTCTCATTTGATGAAGGAGAGACATTAGAACCTGGATATTCCCCGTCACCAAACTTAGATTCTTTATACATCCTAGAGTTCAATGAATTATCTCGTGAGATAAAAAATGAAGAAGAAAACATAGAATACATAAGTCACATTGAAATATGGTTCCAAGAGGGAACCAAGCCATGGTACCATCCTCTTCTTCAATGTTTATTGCTACTAAATCAAACAGCTTGGTTGATTCTTCATATCCCGGTAATCATTGTAATATTCTTCTTATATGTGGATAAAGGTATATTTCTAATTTTGCTTCGAACATGGTTACATTGGAAGAATTCATATACTTGAATTGTTTTCTTTCTTTTTAGTAGAATAGGATATTATGTAAATATATTAAATAAATAAGAGTTACTACAGGTGACTCTTTTTCTTTCCATAATGTTATATATGTTTTTATAAATAAATATGAATCATCTAACAAGTGGTTTTATATTCTAATTATAATAATTTTATCTATAAGCAACTCATGGAGTATTATCTGAAAGACAATTTATGATCGTAAGATATCTTAACCTTTCTTTAAAAATTGCAGCTTATAGTAATAATTAAAAACAATTATGTGTACATCATTCTTAATTGTTCCTTTTATGATTCAGATAGTTTTTGTTATTTTGATTCAGACATGTATATCTCTGATTTTCTATTTTAAACAGTTGTGTGATAAGACTTACTCTCATTATTATCTTTTTCAAATCTCACCTTATACCTATGGATTACTAGTTTATCCTATACTTGTTATCAAAACTTGTCTCTTAAAATATCTTTGTGTCATAACTCAATAGTAGGTGGAATTTTTTCCTATGGGGAACATTATTTATGTTTCACAAAGAAGAAGGGTTATAAGGTCAAAGAACAGCTTTAAGTTATTCTCTTTTGACACGATCTATGATTAAGGCCAGTATGAAAAGTATTTGTAAGTTTATTTTTGCAAAATTGAATTATGTGTTTTAGTAGGGCTTAGCAAGATCTAGTACCAATCGACTTCCATATACTTAATATCATTATACAAGGCAAACCCTCGGGGTACTGAATAGGCCTGCTGGCAGCAGGTCAATTCTAAGTAAAAATTTAAAACAAGGAAGATCAATAAATGCAAGTACACTCATCGAGGTACTGAACAAGCTCACTGGCAGCGAAAATATGCTTTCATGGTACCAAGATAAACCCGTCGGGGTACTAAACAGGCCTGCTAGAAGCGGGGCAATATTGGGTAAAAGAGATCGGGTTAATGCACTACTATGCACATGATTCGGAGTATAATGATAAATATGAAGAAAAATTTTCAAATTTCATTTTAAGGCTGATTGTTTTTAATGTCATTTGAGAATCATTGTAAGTTGGGATTGGACCTAGCCATCTAATTCAACAAATACCTAGGATTTCATTATCATAGAAATGGGACCCATAGCTATAAAATATCACACACTTCGAGGTAAACTCAAAATATCTTATGATGACAAGATATCTTTAAAATAAGGCACGGATTACTAGCTTTTCCTCTGCCATGTTTTCAGTTCTCTTATCAACATTTAAGTGGTCTTTCTAAGCAATGTTATATTTTTCATCGATATACATATCTGAATCATTTCCAGATACTAGTTAGTTTTTCTTTTTACAAACTAATAAAACAACATGATAGCACTCTTTTTATATGGAACAATCAAATCTTCTTTCTCATGGCTTGGCGACACGCCATACCTTTGGTTTAAGGGGGAGGATTAGGAAAAATTAGACTGTTTTAAAAATTAGATTGTTTTTATTTTCATTATTTATGACAGATCTATTTTCTCTCACAAAATGATAAGTGTTTTTCAGGATAAATTAGCAATGGAACTTGGTTATAGCATGAAGTATATTTTTACAGAATATCAATATGGAGGACTATATGAAGGATTGAAGGGTAATTCAAATAAAATACCACATGGCGAATAGTTTTTGGCAAATAGTTTTTACCTCCATGAGAATGCTTTGACCTTAAAAGTATTTTTTAGTTATCATTTCACTGTTAGTAACCCTATCCTTTTACTCAATCATGCATGTAAACTATCAAATGATTAATTTTATACCTTTTTTGTCATATTTTCAACTTGTCCAGAGTTTTAGTTTGGACATGGTTGAACTAATTATAAACTTTATAAACTCACTCATTCATGCATCTGCATGTTACTGGTTCACATTTCAAAGTTCGCTTTGACAGTATGATCTCTTATTTTTTCTTTGCTCAGTGGGACCTGGCATTTCTCCGGTTTGGGGTAATGTTGAGCCTCATTTTGTTATCATTTTTGGAATTAAAATAACACATTTAAATGCATATTTTATTATCTTTCATGTATTTTATGTCATGCAGATCATTATTCAGCACAAGGTAAGAACAAATTTAATGTTTATCCAACTTTAGTTATAAATATCATTTTTATGATTTTATTAACTCAAATCTATATTGTTTAAAGCATATTTGATATATTAATTAATATGTGTATTTCTTTGCAGGTTATGTAGTATGATTGGGTGAATTAATAACAAGTACGCATTTAGTTTACCATTCAGCCCGATCTGCATAACCACCGTTCAACTTACCATTCAGCCCAATCTGTGCAATCGATGTCCAGCTTGCTAATCAGGCTATGCATTGTTAACATCCAATATAAGGCATTAAATGTTGAAGAAGTCTGCAAACCGTTTTGTTGACCACGTGCACAGGTGATAGCATAATCAGCAATCTAGAAGGATCGTCGGTCCATTGATTTCTCCATCCTGTTTTCACTACTCACGCATTCAAAGGAGGGAACATTCTAGAGGATTGTCGCTATCATAATGTTGTTGCTTATTACCTCGTCATTCATCCCATTGCATGAGATTCGGTGGTGGTTTTCCATGTTTTGCCTGGATTAACGCTTAGTGTATCCATCTCACAATGCAGCTAGTTGTTCAGCCTCCCATCCATATTTCCCATCAGCCTACACACTGTAAAACGTAAAACAACCTGCAAATAAATTGTTATCCATGTTCTTGGGTTATAAAATCATGTTCTGGATATCGCTCCTGCTTGCAATCTCCTTCGCTCACCACCACTCTTCTTGTTGCACTAAGGAAGGAGTCTGTGTGCCACATCTGAAGTTTTTTCATGCTGAGGAAGGACCTATGATTTGGAAGACCCATCATGTACATTGCATGTGCCCAACACCACTCCGCCAACCATGCGAAAGGAGGAGTAGATACACCACCACCATGCCCTGTTCATGTTGAAGATTCCACGATCACGCTGAAGGAGGCGGATGCTCATGCGCTGGCCTATGAACAATTATTTCCTTTTATGATTGACTAAATTAGAAGAGCATTCAACCACTAAAGGGTCAACTTGCTCAATCTCTTGAAAATAGTGTGTATATAAACACCTCCACGCAGAGAGATAAGGGATTGATCAATCCACTAGGTAGATAGTTAGTCTATTTTGAGAGAAGAAGATTGTAACTATGTTCCTTCTTTTTAATAGAAGCTCTACACCTTGTTGATTATGACTATGTGTGAAAGAATTCACCAGGCATTACCCATGATTGCTAAGAGGGCCCCTCGAAAATTCATGTTTTCTATTTCTGTATGAGTTTTTGTTATCTCTTCCTCATAGATAAGTAGTTTTATTTTTAATTTGTTTATATTTATTTCCATGTTCTCTGTAACATGTATCTGTCGTAGTTAATATAATTCATACTGTGTTGTTAATGTAGTTCTTGTTTATAGAATTAAAAATGACCGGTCACGTATAACTTATTTTCAGTTTCCTTTTAGTTTTCCTTTCAAGTTAGTCCTTAATATTATGTCAGTCTTAGGTATAATTTATAGTTAGAGATTAGTTTCGTTTCTTTTTGTCTAAACTGTAAATGAGTCCAGCTATGTTTCAATTTGTTTTATTTTATAATAGAAATAATCTCTTTATACCCATAGATTAGTAATCCCTTTTGATTATCATAATTAATTAAGTTTAAATTCTGTCCTTTATGCACTTTGTTTTCATATGCACAAAATCAGCTGATAATTAAATCATTTAGGTCTATTTTTATTATTCTTTGTATACAGCCTCTTATTCGGACTGTGTGTTTGGACTATCATTTGGACTTCCTTCCAGACTGCTATCCATCTTTCCATCCGACCTTTAGTGTTCTTAGTTTATTTTTAACCTATTTTCAATTTTATTTCTTTGGATTTTTGAATTATGTTATGTTTTTCTAATTAGGTAATCAGCCTCTAGGACCTTAGGTTAGATTATTTTAAAGTACTTATTAAAATCCCTTTTTCTATTTATTTTCAATCAAAGCATGTTTTTGTATTATGATTTGATTTGCTTCTTTTATCTTTGATTTCCTCATTTATCATAGCTGTAATATTTGATAAATGTATCTTTGGTTTAGTTTATATTGAACTTAGGGTTAGACATGTTAATTTCTAGAAAATACACCAATACTTTGTAGATTGAGATTAGCATAGGGTTTATTTCTTGAATTGTATGTTTACTGAAAATGCTTATAGGTAAGAGAATTAGAGAAGTCTTCTTAATTAAGTTTTTCACTTGCCTCTTTGTTTATTTTTTCTACTTATTCATAAATTAGACCTCTCTCAATTTCTAAAATTGTTTATGAAGTTTTCTTATTCGTAGACTAAGAAGAAGAAGAATTAATTAATAAGTAGTTTACTTTCTTAGAGTAATATTTTTATATATTTACTTTTCAGTATTTGTTTATCGAATATAGGTTGACACTATTTTGGTTTATCATTCTGCTTCGGTTCTAAATTACTTTAATAGTTGTAGTCTTAGAAGTTTAACTCAGTTTTTCATTTTGAAATATTTTTCAATCTTTTGTTTGTTAAAATATTTCTACAATGCCCTAGGAACCCCTCTACCTTCGCATATATTTTTTAGCAACTCTAATCCTACCAACCCCGATCAATAATTAAATATTAGGTGTATTTAAGATAGTAGAACACACCCAACACTTCCCATAACTTGCATTACACACAATGCAGTTAGAACTCTTTCGTAATTATTAAAGACTATAAAAAGAATGATGATAACAAAGAATAAAACCTTACCTTATACGATTGCAAAGAGGGCCAGGGGTCGTCTCCTCCTAGATGCCTTATCACTCCTCTACTGAAAAAGTTTGAAGCAAACCCCGTTTAGTTGAATGCATATGCCTTTATTTATAAAACAAAATAAAAACTAAATGGAACCCAAGAGAGTTTTGTTAATACCTGGTAAAAGGAATGGAAGGCCCAATGAATGTTGGTCTTCTTCTTCTCTGCAGCAAACCAACAAGTCCGAGGCTATTTGGCGGCCATTAACACTGATAAAAACCTCAAGGGTACCTTAGAAAACAAGTAAAAACCTTCTTTAGTGAACTGTGTAAGACACTTGTTTTGGACGTGCAAGAAACCGTGAAATTGACAAGGATTTCTTCCAAGAAAAAGCTACAAACCAACTAGCACAAAAATGAAAAAAATATTGATAGAGTAAAATTGTAATAAACCCTATCAAAAACCTTTTCTAGCGATTGAGACAGATGGAGGGCCATGATCCATCCCAGACACACTTATTAACTCACCTTTAAATGGATATATGTGTTGTCAACTTGCAACTAGACAGATTTAATGTCCCAATAATAAACCAAAACATATGCATGGAATTCACCTTGTATCTCCTGCTAAGTTATGGGTCAAACCATATTTAAACATCAAAAATGTTTTATGCCTAGGTCACATTGGGATCATGACTATGGTGTTAGCGCCATAATCCCCAAACCTTCTTTACCTTAGTCAAAACTTTATAACCCTAAAAAAAAATAGTATGCTAGGACTTTTATACATCACCCCTTTAACTTAAGGTTGGGTACCTTGACCCCTTGTAGTGGTAGGTATAATTCCTAGCATAGATCCTCGTGAATAATGAAGCATAAAAATTTGAGAATACCACCTTGAGCTGTGGTGTTTGGTTCGTCGTCACCCGTAGGTAAACACCATATGAAGTTTAACAAACCAATTCAAATAAGAACCAATTATGAGTTCTTTTACACATAACAACAAAGTGTTTCATGCTACGACCAAAATATACATGCTACAATATTTGATCGAATAAAAGAATAAAATCAAATTTATTATTGGAATTTTTAGGTTTGTGACATATCAGTCCATTTTTATTTTATTTTTTATGTTCTAATTATTTAACCAACAACATTTATATTTTATTTTTGTACATAACGCTACATTACGTTAGGTGTTACAGCATGTCCCCCAAATATCATTTCCATTTTTATTTTATTTTTAATTTTTAATTATTAAACCAACAACATTTATATTTAATATTTTTACATAACACTACATAATGTTACACCTTACAACATCCCCCCCATATATCATTTCTATTTTTATTTTATTTTTTAATTTTTATTATTTAGCCGACAACATTGTATTTATTTTTTTACATAACGTTACATGTTACAACATCTCCCCCATACTGGGTTGTAAAGCACCTCTCTATGCAATAAGATTTATTGTCTAATCATGGAGAGTTTTATTGATAATTATTTTTTTGGTATTCATTGTGTTAGTTTAGAACACCCAACAGTTACAGTAGCCATTCCATCTATCATCACGAAAACAAGAAGAATTTGTAACAAGATTTATTGTTTTAATGGTTTTGATTAGTTATCTCTTATTCAATTCTCATGAGTACCTATCCTTACATGTGAACATCATGAGCCCCTGTCGAGCAGCATGGACTATAGAAATACCTTCAGTGAATTATATTACCCTATGCATGGTATTCAAAACATGCGTGTCAAAAATTTTACTAGCCGCCCAAACACGCACATTTAAATTTTCAAACCCGATGATAGTCTTGTTGGAATAAGTTGTCATTGATTTCAAACAGGGTGTCATTGATGTCAAAGGGTGAAGAGATATATGGTGTTTCCATTGGTGTCAAGATGATAACGATGATTCGGTTGTAGTAGATATAGATTGTTTGGGTAATTTTTTATTAATCCATGAATCCCCTAGAGAAGGCCCTAATGATCCTAAGGAATCCCTTGAAGAATAATCCTTGTCACAAGTGTATATAACTACAAAGAGGTCATTATGGAAAAGTGATTACACATGGTCCTCACGGGAAGAGACTTTGTGTTATACAAATATTAAGAAATCCTCTTAAGAAATCCCTAAGGTGTCCCCTAAGAAATATTGGTGTAAAAGGTAAAGAAACCCCTAAATAATGGTGTTGGGTTCACATGACCATGATGTTGGGGTCACATAACCCATCGTGAAGAAGGACCTAAAGAGAATTTAAAGTTGGTACAAATCCATGTCAGTATGAATTAATATCCCCAAAATAATGATGATGGGTACACATGACCCTTGAAGTAATAATTTTTGGTCCACATGACCCTATGATGTGGGAAGGAAACCTGGAAGGAATGATGATGTGTCCATGAAGTATTATGATGAGGATATGGCCCAAAAACCTGACGAAGAAATGTATCTATCGAGATGGAAATTCAATGCCCCTTGATGAATCCATGAAGTGTTCATTAACTCACTAAATAGGAACCTTGAAATGTGGAAAACAAGAATTAATGTAAAGGGATATTTTGGCCCTAAAGTGACTTAAAATTTACTTAAGACATGTATAAATAAGAGATGGAACTTTTCATTTTTAATTAACAAAATTAAGAGCTCATATACAAGAGTAGAGGACCGAATTTCAGGGAAAAATGAAGTGAAGAAGGCCGAAATTCTAGTGGAATATCAAATCTTGTCATGATTGATTTTTATGTTTTTTCTTGTGAAATTTGTTTCAAGTAATCATGGAATTTTGCTATATATTATATTATAGGATTATTTATATAATTTCATTTGGATGATATCATCTTGTGGTATACATTTCATATGCTTATTCACTATAGTTTCAAATATATGACCTGGGGTAGTTAGGGTTTTTAAATAATTTTTAAACAATTCAATTTGGAATTGTCTTATATATTTTGATCTAAAGTGTTTTTTACTTTCCCCTTTGAAGCAAACAATTAGAAATTTTGAATAACTTATGGTTCATGTTTCAAATATTATTTCACTACAAATTCATAGAGATGCTATTGAGAAGTTAGGTCTTCTGAATGAATCAAAAATCGTCTTTAAACATGCCAATTTAAATTTTTCATTATAAGTTGTGTTTCAATATGTTTTAGAGAGTTCCCCTTGAATGATATGTAGTATATATATTAAAGAATACGTGGTATAATTTTTATATCCATATTCATTACAAGTTCGTATTATATTTGTTGGAATTCAAGAGGATTCTCACAATTCGATATTACACACAAATTATGCACAAAACAGTAGAAAGAGTGAAAATATCATACACAAATGTAGTCAATAACTGAAATTATTATGATTTTCCAACATTTAAATATGTATGGATCAGATTTATATTACAATATGGAGAAATCGTTAGCCTTTGGAGGCCATCTAGATGCATACATGTGTCAAACTATGATTTGACCCTCAAACCCCCCTAGGTGGACCAATCAACTCCCTAACCATCCAAAATGGTCATGAATGCTAGTGTGAACATGGATGGACCATAATGGATCATAAATGAAGGAATTATAGGTGTGAGTGAGAACATGGGTGAGTGGGAGTGACTTTAGGAGGCAATGAATGCTCAAGGAATGCCAAAAACCACCACAAACATGCACTAGTGCATAAGGTCAAACATATTCCCTAAATATAGGGATGGGGGAGAACACCAAGACTGATCTATCATTAATGAAGGTTACTATCAATCCAAATTATCAAAGTGGAGTGCCTCAACTGTCATAATGATCAAAGTAGAGTGCCTCAACTTTGAGTAAATGATCAACATGGCCTAAGTTTGGAGCATAGGACATAGCATAAAATCTAATGAAATTTATCCTAGGTGTATGATCATGTTACTAAGGTGGAATAATTCTATAAAACCCCACCTTAATCCTAACTTAGTACATCTTATACCAAAATATTATTGAGGCCTTGGTAACTAAGGCTCAAATCACCTCATACAATGGAAATTTTTATTTGTCCATAGAAAACAAGGTAAGGAGGAAAACCACATGGGAACAAAACTTCCCCTAAAAAATGGGCATGGAGAAAAATATGAAAGTGAATATCAACCATCACCATGTGTCACCCACTCCAATAAGGGATCTCATATAGGTGAATGTCTTCTTTGTGAAGCTCTTGGTGTATATATCAGCAGTTTGCTCTGTAGATGGACAATACTGCAAGGATATCAACTCCTCATGCACTAAGATCTGGATGTAGTGCATGTGTATCTAAATTTGTTTGGTCCTATGTCTCTATACTGGATCAGTTTAAATCTTGGTTTCAATTTTATTGTCACACCAAATGACTGTGAGTGAATCAAATGCAACTCCAAGTTCTCGAAGAATACCTTGCAACCACACACATTGTGTAGTTGTGTTCACTACTCCTATGTACTTAGCCTCAACTCAAGAGAGGGATATGGTGTGATGTTTATTTATTTACCATCATATGGCACCATGTGCAAGCATGAATAAATAACCTGAAGTGGATTTTTTGTCAATGGAATCTCCATCCCAATCAGAATCAGTAAATCCAACTAGTTCTAGTGGAGAACAAGCAACATAGTGTACCCCGAAGTGTTTGGTTCCTTGAACATAATGCATGATCCTTTTGGCATCCTTCCAAGGGATATCATGAGTCTAATGCATATATCTAGAAATGGAACCCACAACATATTCGAAATCAGGTCAAGAGTGTGTAAGATACAGTAGACTCCCAACTAGTTTCTTGTACAACGAGTTGTCCACCAATGGAGATGCACCAAATTCACCTAGTTTTGTTCCTGAAAGGAATGGGAACTTGGATAACTTACATTCAGCCATTATAAAATCCAATAATTCATATGCATCATAATTTGGTTGGATTACCTTGATCCCTGCTTCACATTTCTCAATTTTCAGTACAAGAAATTGCCTCAACAATCAAAGGTTAGTCATGGAGAATTCACTATGAAAAGAAGGCTTAATTGATTTAATTTATTTAGTACAACTACCTATAATCAGAATTTCATCAACATATAGAACTGTGACCTGCAGTAAGTCACCAACATGCTGCAAATACACATTACGATCAGATTTACATATTTCAAATCCAAGCGAGAGTAGAGAATTGTCCATCTTGGCATACCAAGCCTTAGGGGAATTCTTGAGTCCATAGAGAGAATTATTTCATCTACATACAGGTGAAGGATCCTCAATTAAACCTTCATTTTTATACATACATATATATATATATATATATATATATATATATATCCTCTTGAATTTCACCATTAATAATTTCCCTCTCCACATCCATGTGGTGAACCTCCTAGCTCTTAGATGCAACAATGGCTAAAACTTGCATGATAGAGTCCATTTTTGCAACTGGTGCAAATGTATCTATATATTCCACTCCTTGGACTCGAGAGAAGCATTTAGAAGCAAAACTAGCCTTATACTTGATATCCGAACCATCAGTTGCCACTTTGGTCCTATATACCCACTTGCAATCCACTAGTTTCCTCTTAGAGGGCAAGGGAACCAATTCCCAAGTCTCATTGCCTTGCAATGATTTGAACTCTTCTTGCATGGATGTTTGAAATCTTGGGTAAAGTGGTGCTTCTTGATATTTTTAAGGATCATATCCAATCATCATTAAGCATATATAATCAAGACTCAATTCATAAGTAGAATAGGGATTGTGGAATTGAGATCTAGTCTTCCTAGAATCTAGTGGATCACAACCAGCTAGATCCCCAAATGCTTCAATTGTTTTCTCATCCCACTTAGGACAAATAGGTGAGTCATGATCTGAATTCATGTCATCATCATAATCATCAATATTAGAATCAGAAAAATTAGATAAGGATTCATCACTTACATCATCATGGAGTGGGGGATGTGGCCATTCCCCATGAGCTAGTTCGGTCTCTTTCATGAGGTCTTCTTCGAATTGTACACTCCTTTCAATTAATGTATTTTGAGATGAGGGATGAAAGAGCTTGTATCCCTTTGCATATACAACATATATAACCATAATGGAATCATTTCTTTGAGGTTCAAAGGCATTTTTGTTCTCTGGAAGAATCCTATCCCAAGCCTTTGAGCCAAAGACCCTAAAGTGAAAAACACTTGGCTTGTGACCACTCCAAGCCTCATATGGTGTTTTCCATACAAATATTTGTGTGGATATATTTTTTGGACATATGTTTCACATTTAATGGCTTCAACCCATATCTTAGAATTCAAATCCTTTTCTTCCATCATACAGGTTTCCATCTCCTTGAGAACCATGTTCTTGCGCTCCACAACACCATTATGTTGTGGTTTCTAGGGCACCAAATAATGCATTTGGATGCCACATTCTTCAAAAATATGATGAAAACTATTTTTCACATACTCCTTGCCATTTTCATTCCTAAGGACCTTGATCTTGTTCCCACATGAATTCTCAACTAGGGCTTTCCAAACTTTGAGAGTCTCAAAAACTTCATATTTTAGTTTGAAAAAATATACCCATTAATACCTTGAGAAATCATCTATGTAGGTCAACACATACCTTGAATTCCCATAATAGGGTGTCCAAAGAGGCCCAATAAGATATAAATGAACTAAATCAAGTACTTGGATAGGTCTCATTTCCTTTCATTTCTCATAGTTGCGTTCAACATGATTCCCACTACACATCTCTGCATCTTCCATTTGAGAACTTGATATAAGGAATCACTTCCACCATGCCTTCTTTTCTCAATTCCTATAGGTACGTATAGTTGAGATGGCCATATATCTCATGCCACAACTTTATTTTCTCATTTTCATGTGATAGGAGCGCATTCCCTTGAAAGTAGTGGAGGAAGTGAGAAAATTTGTACATTCTCGAATCATGGTCAGCAAAACCCAATGCCACAACTTTTCCTATAGATATATATTATATCTACACTAAATTTGGAGTAAATGTTACTCTCTTGGACTCACTAGTGTGTGTCATTTGATACACTTAGAGTAGGTTTGTTGCTATTTTAGGTACACACAACACATTGTTGAAGTACCCATCTTCAATATCAATCGTGCCAATCCCTTTGGATTGGATCTCTGAAGCATCACCCATTAGAATGGATGGACCACTGTAAGGATACATGCCTGAGAAGGAATATTTCATGAAGTCCATTTTCCTAGAATCTCTTGAATCTATGATGAAGGAAGAGCTTGAAGAACCAGTAACCAAATCATGGCACCTCTCTTTGTTGTATGATCTTGAATCACCATCTTTAGTCCTTTCGCCTTCTAGCATGGGGATGTTGTTATTCTCAAGCAGTTGTGCCATCATGTCTATGGTCTTCTTCATGCATGCACTCTCTGGATTCCACCCCTTGTGACAATAGGTACATTTGGTCTTCTCTTGCTTCCTCTTGTCCTTGTCCTTGGTAGGATTTGAACCCTCATATGAATATTTAGGTTTCTCCTCCTTCTTCTTCCCTTGTTGCTTTGAATCTTTGTATTTTTTGTTTCCTTTGGCTAGATTCAAAACACCTGCAGAAAGGTCTTGACCCTTACTATACTTAATGGTTCCCATTTGTATTAGCTTGTATTTCTCTTGTGTTAATGACTCCATGAAGTCATCTAGTTATGGCATCCTCCAATTTTGAGTTGTGATCTTGTTAGAATGGAATGTTGACACAAACACAGAATACTTTGGCCCTAGCTTTGAAAGTATTTACAAGATAAGTTTCTCCTCTTTCTTCTCAATGTAACATTGTTTCAACTGAAGCACCAATGATTTGAACTTGGTGAAGAAGTCTCGAATTGTCTCATAGTTAGCTTGACTCAGTGAGATTAGCTCATTTTCAAGATAGTGACCTATAATCTCATTAGTATTCTCAAACAATGCCTCAAGCTTGATCCATACTTCGTTGAGAGTCTTCATACTTTATACATGGAATAGTAAGTCTCTCAAAATGCTGAGACAAAGAATTCCAAATGCTTCAACAATCCTGTTGAATTACTTTGATTCCTCCATAGCATAGTTGGGTTTGACTTTAGTCCCCATGGTGACTCTAAAAAGGCCTTTCAACCTCAGTTGGATCACCATTTCATCCTTCCATTCAAAATATTTTAATGGGGTCATCAATACATGAGCTGACTACTCCATTTCTACTTGGGCACTAAGGGAGAAACTGTTGATTGTACCTGCAATGCAAACACTCGAAATTCTCTAGAAAATTCCCTAAATAGCAACTCAAACACTCTGGATTTTATTTGCAGCTCCAAATATCTCTGATACCATGTGATAATTGACTCACAGTAGTATCTAGGAGCCAAAGGGATTTTCACAATTCGATGTTACACACAAATTATGCACAAAACAACAGAAAGAGTGAAAATATCATACACAAATGTAGTCAATAACTGATATTATTATGACCGTCCAACATGTAAATATGCATGGATCAGGTTTATATTACAATAGGGAGAAATCGTTATTATTTGGAGACCATCTCAATGCATACATGTGTTAGACTATGATTTCACCCTCAACGCCCCTAGGTGGATCAATTATCTCCCTAACCGTCCCAAAAGGTCCCAAATGCTACTATGAACATAGCTAGAACATTATGGATCATAAATGAAGGAAATATAGGCATGGGTGAGTGGGAGTGGCTCTAGGAGGTTATAAATTCTCAAGGAAGGTCAAAAACCACCACAAACATGCACTAGCGCCTAAGGTCAAACATATTCCATGAATCTAGGGATGGGGGAGCGCACCAAGATTGATCTTTTATTAATGAGGGTTCTTGTCAGTCCAAATGATAAAAATGGAGTGCCTCAACTATCGAAATGATCAAAGTAGAGCACCTCAACTATCATTAAAATAGCAACATAGCCTAAGTTGGACCATAGGATATAGCATAAAAGTTAATGAAATATATCCTAGGTGTATGGTCATGGTACTAAGGTGGATTACTGCTCTAACACAATTTATTGGTATAGATATTAGCGTGTATCTTGGAATATTTTATGTTTTTGTCTTGGCATATTCTATGATGATCTTGGCATAGACATTAGTGATTGTCTTGACATATTCCATTGTTTGGTAAAAATATTTTTGGTCTTACACAAATGTTTTATTGCACATTTGAAGACTATCTTGTAATAAGTTGCTTATAGGTTTGGAGGATAGATTTGAGGCATATACAAGTTGATATTGTAGACATAGAGATAGACACAATGATTGTTCCATTGTGATAGAGACATTTATATAGGTATAGGTTAGAAGTTATAGTGATACCGATACAAGTTGACAACGATAGTGATACATGTATAGGTTTAAAGTGGAAGTGACTGAGAGATGGTGGAAAAGAGATATTGATTCTCTTATTCATATTAGGGTGGAAGGATAGGGAAAGGACAGGGAGTTGTAGCTTCCTTCCAGTTGGTGTTGGTAAAGCTAGTTAGTTGTATCTCACTAAGGATTGGGTTCCTCTCTATAGGTTGGATCCTATGGATCAAGGGGTTAGAACCTCCTTTCAGTTGGAGCTTATAAACTAGGGGGTTGGATCCTTCTTATAGTTGTTACTAGAAAATCAGGGAGTTTGTGCTTCCTTCTAGTTGGCATTGGTAGATAAATTGAATGCAATCTTGAATATATAAGAACATAATTATGTAGTTTTCTTCCATTTTGTTTTCCATGTAAATCTCATGTGCACTATTATGTGAATATGAATAGAATTATGAATGGTTAATATTTCCATTAAATCATTAATGTTTGAAATTGTAAAAAGTGTTAAATCATTGATGTTTGATAGGTTTTAGTAAATGGATACACTACACCAAATATATATCCACCCACATATACTACTGAAAAAATACTTTTTGAATGCAATTCAAGGGCCATGAGTGTTATTTAGGTAGGATTCGTAGGTTCAAAATTTTTCAAGTTCATGCATTGTACCTTTGCAAAAGAAATCTGAGACAAGCTCAAGAATGCGAATGAATTAAATTCCAAAGTTAAAGGAGCCAAGATGCAAACTTATCAAAGAAAATTTGAACACCTGAAAATGAAGGAAGATGAATACATTGAAGCTTACTTTCTTTGAGTAGATGAAATTGTGAACACCATGAGGGGCCTATGGGAAATTATTGAAAATTCGGTGATTGTTCAAAACATTATTAGATCTCTTGCAATGAGTTTGATTCGAATATCTTATCCCTATAAGAAAGACAAGATCTAGATAGTTTAAGTGTGGATGAATTACAAGGAATTATTACAGCATTATACAAAATGAGAATAGAACAAGAGAATCCAACTAAAAAGGAAGCATACTTCAAGGATTCCAAGAAGAGAAGGAAGAACAAGAAAAAATAAAATCATGTTCTTGTTCCAACTACAGTGATGACTCAAATGATGAAGAAGTGGAATTTTTTGTGAGAAAGTTAAAACGAGGAACCGAAAAGTACAAAGGTAAGCTTCCTTTCAAATGTTTTAATTATTGTTAAGTTGTTCATATTGATTCAAAATTTCCTTATGCAAAAGAGACAGATAGTGATGATGAAGAAATTCCCAAAAAAGGAAAACAAATCAGAAAAGAGACAGGGAAAGAAATAAAAGTTTTTTTTTTAAATAAGAGAATCTATTCAGGGAGTACAACTCATTCGATGAAGATGATGATAGCGATAATGACTCGGGAAAAGTGCTTTTCATAGAGTTGGAAGATACTTCTAATGATGATGAGGAATATTATGTGGAAGGAGAATTAGATCTTGACGAACAATTGATTAGTGCATTAAGTGAATTAAATAAAGGAAGGAAGAAAAATAAGTTCATCAAGAAAGAGTTGATTGAACTAAAGGAAAGCTCAAATAGAAAGCCTGAAGAAATAAAGAATATTTTTATTTATATAAAATTTCACATGAAAGAATACAAGGTGAATGAATAAGAACTTATAAGAATACTGGAAGAAAAGGAGGAGATATAGGAAGAGTTGTAAGTGGCAATAGTCTCTCTGGGGAAGGAATCGCAGAAGAAGGAAATTTCACAAAACTTTGGCAACAGTACCAAAATATTCGATGAAATCATCAGTAGCCAAAAACCATTCTATGATAATCCCGGTATTGGATACAAACAAAATGATGAGAGTTTGAGATCTGTGATGACTGAAATTGGAGGTTATGCAGATGTTGTAAAGGGTCCCAAGCCTCAAAATAATGATATACACAATCCAACAATAGAGAAGAGTTCAGAAGAAGATTATGCATGGAAGTAACCACCAACTAGAAGACCACCTACATCTAGGTATGAAAATATTTTTCTTGGCATGTGTTATTCTTGCAATAATTTTGGGAATAAGGCTATAAATTATAGATCTTATGTGTGGGATAAAAACACATGGAATAGGAATGGCTATAAGAACTTCAGGAATCATTATGAAGGAAATTACCTTACAAATCCTCGTGAATATATTGAGAGAAGATACTACAAATTTGAGTTTTGAATTATGAAACTAAATGTTACAAAGGTAATAGCATTGGACACACAACCAGAAATTGCAGAAGAATGATAAATCACAATGTTGAATGCTACAAATGACATAGTAATAGACACATAGCTTGTGACTATAGAAGTAGGTTGAATTATTCCATGGAAGAGAATACTCAATACTATAAGAAGAAGTCTGAACAATAGAAGGAATAATATTGTGTATTGGTCCTCTATAAAAATTATGAAAGTTCACAACTCAAGATAGGAAACCAAGCAATTATGTTATATTAAAAATGGGTGGCATATTAAAAGAAATCATAACAGGTACTGCAATTGAATACATAAAGGAATTGGTATTACATGATGAAGATCTGAAGGAAAAACGAGTCAATACAGAAGTTTGCGAGGAAATACTTGGAATAGTTACCAAGTCAGGTAAAAAAGACAAATCAACAAGCAACAAGAAAAGAGTTGGGTTTACAAATGATATCTTGAAGCAGAGTAGCTTTACAGATTGTTCTAAATAATATAGAATGAGAAAATCCGAATATCATGAATCATATTGAGAGGGATTCAAAGTAACAAGAAAGAATTATAGGTTAAAATTGTTAAAATATATGGCTTGTTCAATCATTCAATATCAAAGGGAAAGCTACCTCA
The DNA here is from genome assembly GCA_001517045.1 of Pseudotsuga menziesii. Classification (NCBI taxonomy): domain Eukaryota; kingdom Viridiplantae; phylum Streptophyta; class Pinopsida; order Pinales; family Pinaceae; genus Pseudotsuga; species Pseudotsuga menziesii. Next base: position 86,466 of record LPNX010423621.1, read on the forward strand.
AAAAGATGTAAGAAATGTCCAAGTCTAAAGGGGAGTTAGCAAATTCAAACATGGATCATTGTTAGCAAAGGAAGATATTATCAGAAGGCATTCATATCCAAGTAAATTTATCCTTTGTAAAGGAGAAAATGATCAGCAAAGTAAAGTCATAGAAGAGAAGCATACTGATAGCGAGAATTGTCATACTCCCAGGGGAAGAAAGTGAACAATGTTTCTTCACCCCTTTTTCATTTATTGCAAAGGGGTGGGGAGATTTTAATTTGTTTCCATAAATGAAAATGGGGAATATTGTTGGAAGAAGTTATCATTGATGTCAAACAAGGTGTCATTAATGTCAAAATGGTGAAGATATGTGAGGTGTTTCCATTGGTTTCAAGGTGATAATGATGATGTGGTTGTAGTAGAGATAGATTGTTTGGTTAATGTTTGATGAAGCCTTGAATCCCCTAGAGAAGACCCTAATGATCCTAAAGAATCCCTTAAAGAAGAAGTATTTTCATAAGTATATATAACTCCAAAGAAACCCCCTTATAACATAGTAGTTACACATGGCCCTCATGGAAAGACACTTTTTATTATACACATATGAAGAAAACCCCTAAAAAATTCCCTGAGGTCTCCCTTAAGAAATATTGGTGTAAAAGGTAAAGAAACCCCTAAACAATGGTATTGGGTTCACATTACCATGATGTTAAGGTCGCATCACCCATGGTGAACAAGGCCTTAAAGAGCCTTTAATGTTTGTCTGAAGCAATGTCATTTTGTAGTATGGAATATCCCCAAAATAATGATGATGGTTCCACATGACCCTTGAAGTAATAATTTTTGGTCCACATACCCCTATGATGTGGAAAGGAAACCTAGAAAGAATTATGAAGTGTCCACTAAGTATGATGAGGAGGAAATGGACCAAAAATCTGATGAAGACATGCAGTGATCAAGAAGGAAAGTCAAATCTCATTGATGAATCCATGAAGTGGTCATTTAACCATTAAAGAGGCCATTTAAAATGTGGAAAATAATAATTAATGTGAATTGATAGGCCAACCCTTAAAGTAACCTAAAATTGACCTAAGACACGTATAAATAAGAGATGGAACTTTTCACTTTTAATTATCAAAATTCGAAAGCTCCTCTAAAAGAGTAGAGTGTCGAATTTCAATGGAAGATGAAGTGAATAAGGACAAAATTCTTATGGAAGATAAAATCCTATCATTGTTAATTTATTGTAACTTTGGAAGATATTCCAAGTAGTATTGTATTCCTCCTTTGGAAGATGAGTTTGGTCTTGTCAGTGTCATTAGAAGAAGCAATGTAAATCTGTGAATGTAAGTCAGGTCATTAGTACCCAAGTGTCAATATAATAAATAATATTTGCAATGTCTAGTTAGACAAGTGGGCCCTCACAGCTAGTGCAGTAGGCCCCACCAAGTTAGAGGTCAAGTCAACTAAAGAATATAAATAAGGAGGTGCTCCCCTTCATTTAGACACACTCACTCAAGTTGGTTTTAGCAACAGAGAGAATTATTAGCGCACCAAAAATAAGGAAGCAGTTGTTGTCTGGATTTTACACTCCAGTGGTTAAGTTCTATACTGAGGAATTTTTGCGGGGGTTTGTCCCTTCTGGTTTCCCCAAGGAAACTATACGTGTTCTTGTTTTATTATGTTCCTATGCATGTTTTTATTTCAATGATATTCTAGTGGATAATTGTTTTAAAATATCATCTAAGAAATCATAAATAATTTTAACATGGTATTAGAGCCACCTTAAAAGGAGACACTACACAACTAGGGTTTGTTGTTTTTAAACAATCCATTAAAAAATCAACCAAAAAATAGGGCTCATGCAACTCGCCTCTGAAGGGTGCATATTTTTGTGGTGACATAACTGAATTCCAATAATTTTCAATTTTGGACCTGTTACTATTGTCGGGATAAAGTAGGGTTTCAGTTTTCCCCAAGTTTCATCATCAGTATTAGAAAAAGGAAGATGCAGTCTAACTTTCCTCAGGAGGGTGCATCTGTTCCATCACTCAGCTCCAACTGTGATCCCAGCTACAAAATTAGGGTTTCTACTCCAAACCCTAGGACCTCAGGAAGAAACTGATTCGAAGCTTCTTTCTTAAAGTAAGTATCTTTCTATGTCATTCCATTTGAGGTTCTTAGTTTTCTAAATATGACAAAGAATACCAAGCTAAATGAAAATTTTGAAGGGTCTGAAAACTTCAAAGCATGGAAGTAGATGATCATGCTCATCCTCCAAGAGAATGATCTAGACAAATTTGTGAAAGAGGAAGTGAAAGAACTAGAAGAAGTTGAAGAAAAAACCAAACACAAGAAGTATATGATCATAGCTGATTGAAATAAATATAATCTGATTCCTCAATTTTCATCCATGGAGACTCCAAAAGAAATGTTTGATGTCCTATCAGGGCTATTTGAAGAAAGAAACATTAATAGGAAGATGACCCTAAGAAATCAACTCAAAAATGTAAGAGCTCATAAGTCAGAGACTATGCAATAGTACTTTACAAGAGTAGCTCAAATAAAGGATCAATTAGAATCCATCGATGACATGATTGAAGAATCATAAGTTGTAATGACAACTTTGAATGGCCTTCTAAGAGATTGGGAAGCCTTCATCGGAGGAAATTGTTAAAGGAGGAAACTAACCAAATTTCAAAAGTTATGGGAAGAATGTGTCCAAGAAGAAGAGAGGATAGTAGCTAGAGAATAAAAACTAAATGACAATGAGGACCAAGCCTTAACTGCCCATATCATAGGCAAAAGGAAAGTTCATGAACATCCTCCTAAGACTTGAGGGTTTAAAATACCCAAGAGAGATTTCTCTGTTTGTTTATTGGTTAATACTTAGAGGGGCAGTGAATCAGTATTGTTAAACTTTTACAATTTTAACCACTTTTAAATCTATTATCAGAAACACATAACAACAAGAATAGACAGAACACAATTTTAACGTGGAATCCCAATAGGGTAAACCACTAATACATCCTATTACTGCAAATTTTTTATTCACAAATAGTTTTTCCTGCTACTACAGATAAGGATGGTATTGCACCCTATTTACCCATACCAATTGGAAGGAGGCTACGACCTCCTAGTTTATCAGCTAGGACTGAAAGGATGCTACAACACCCTATTTACCAATGCCAATTGGAAGGAAGCTACAGCCCCCTGGTTTATCATCTACAACTAAAAGGATGCTACAACACATGGTTTACCAATGGCAATTGGAAGGAAGCTACAACCCCCTAATTTATCAGCTACAACTTAAAAGAGGAAATAACCCCCTGTAGGCTTGTTGCTTTCCCTAGCATCTCCCTGCCACCCTGATATGTTTCTTGTGATTTCTCTCCCACTGAATTATGTCACACCCACTGGTCTTTTAATATGATCATGAGATTCGAATTGTAGAGACATCATCCTTCTTACTCTGGCCACTACTTAAATACTTCTCACCATTTAAGCTTATTTCAATAGTTGCACCTCTTCAAACTAAACAAACATACCTTTCACTGTTGCGCCCTTTAAGATCTAAAGATGAAACCTTTTAGAACGTCCTTTCACATTCTTCCATTGATCCTGCACCTCGGAGATTGTTTCCATAGCTTTCAAACCATTTCTGCACCTCTGTCCAACATTTGCAGATGCTTCTGAACTGTCAAAATTCATTCCACAGGATCAACTTCCTGATCCAATCAAAGTCGTTGATCCTATATCTAATTCAATCTATACTGTTAATCTAAACACCGATTTTCATCTCAAAATCACCTTTCCGTACCAATATTTCCTCATCAATGATTTCCCACCATTGATATTTGTAGGGTGTTTTCCTGGATGTCGATCTCCAGATTACGGGATGCGAGATGTAGACTGTTCACTTTTTCCTTTTCCCAAAATCCTTTTTGCAAGCTTCTTTCTACAAGATCCTTACCAAAATCTTCTTTCTGAAATTCTTCTTCTGTGCCATTGATCTGTTTTAGTGGAACTAACTTCAATTGTGCAATCCCTCCATATTGCGGGATGTGGAATCACACTTTCCTATTTTGGACTTACGTAATTTTCTTCCACAACTTTGTTTTTTCATTGCAGATTACAAGATGCAGGATGCAAAATCACACTTTCCTATTTTGGACTTCTGCAATTTCCTTTCACAACTTTGTTTCTGCATTACGGATTGTGGGATGCAGGATGCAGAATCACACTTTCCTATTTTGGAATTCCGCAACTTTGTTTCCGCATTTTCCTACACCGTTGATTTCCTTGAGAATTTATCCCTAGCCATCTATCTTGATCTTTAATGGAATTTTGTATTTTCCACCTAAATTATCTAAACTTGATCTTCACCATTAGATCTAGAGCGGGACGCTCCCTGACTATCCATTCTATAACTAATGTGGATCTGCATTTTGTCTTTGCAGATTATACAAAAACCAATCCTCAATCATCAGATCTCATGCATATAACTATGCTTCCTCATCATCATGCCATGTCATCACTACCTTAGTCTTTCACTGAGTATATCATCATGAGGACACCATCATATTCCATGTCATGATATGTGTCATACCACATCCTTAACTATGCCATGCCATCTCATTACTACCTTAGTCTTTCACTGAGTTTGTCCTACCAGCATCTCCACTGGTCACATCATTTATTGAATTTAAATGAAATTTTTAGATACTCCTTACTTCACAAGCATATCATTTGTACCACCTTGCCCTTCCATAGAGCATTTTCGGCAGCCAATTGATCATGACTACCCTCTTCATGCACTTACTATCCTACATGCATAATAGCTCTTGAAATGGTTCCATAATTCATCAATTCATCATTTCAGACATTAGTTATTCATAATAACTCATGTACTATATCTATGCATTCATGCATTGCATCACAACATTTGCACCCATACTTATGTATGCATATATACAACATTTACTCATACTTTTCATATGCATCCATTCCATGCATAACTACAAGATTTATAAAATATTTTAATGCATACCCACTCAATGCTAATTTGCATTGATTCAAGAATACTATGCATTCAAACATACCATGCATGGCCTAACCATGACTACTTCATATAGGATGCGTTACTAAAATCAAGACCATCATTACTTACTTTCTTTGGGCTACTAAGCTCAATCAACATAATACAGGAATGACACCTTTCTCTATGAATGCAGTATAAAATTTAGATACCCACATGGTATGAGACCTCTTACCTTTACCACTCCAATTTTACCTTCATGGGTCCTACTTACACCCTTAACATTACCAGTTTGGTTGGTCCTTTGCAGGAGATTGCAGAATTCGCTCACCAACTTTTGATTTTGGACTTGTTGCCTTATCCTTTTCTCCATAGGGTTTCTATTCACATTCACCAACATCAGCAACATATTTAGCCATGTCCATGGTGTCGTTGGTTTTTCCACTAATGCCAACATCAATGCAATAATTATCGTTAGTGGCTCATTATAAATGTATAATTCTCACTATTCTTACCAACATGTAATATCTTATGCATGCAAGGAATATCCTCATACATTTCATGTATAAAACTTGTAATCATAATTAGCAAGACAGGGTTTAAGGAAATTTCCCTTTTCAAGTCCCTCATCCTTGCATGGAACTCCTCTTCCACACAACAGTTGGTTTGACTTCATGGTCTTGCTATCTCTAAGCATGCAATTCCTGGATTTGTCCATATTGACAGCAACACATTTCTCTTTCAAGCAACCACTAGCACTTTGCTGCTCTGCATTCAAATTCTAGTGACTCTCCCTTGTTCCCTCCTGGATAAGCTTTCCAACGCCTATCCACATGCTTCATTCGGACCTTGGGTGTGAAAACCACAACACTTCTAGAATGATGGCAGAACACACCACTGTATTTTGGTCTGGAATGCTAGCTTCAGTCACCTAGAATTTTCTTCCTTCTCAGCCCTGAAACTGCTGAAAAATCCCATGAAATATTCACTAAAATACTAGTTGAAATTCGCAACAACAAAAAAAATCCACTGGAAAAACCCAATTTTCCCTTTTTCCAATCGAACCTCTTTCCAACTAAATTTCTGACATTTCTCCGGCACTCATCGGCGACCCTATCAACTATAATTTTTTTCTATATCGGTGGTTCCCTCAACTATATTTTTATGAAGTAAGCCTTCCGGGCCACTTATCAATAGCCAAGGTCTGTTGTGTCGGTGGTCGAAACCATTAATATTCTCTGCGGCTCATCAGCGGCCTGCTTGTCTATTTTCCTCCGCTGTATCAAGTCCGTAGTGTTCTAACGCTCTGAACTTTGTCGATGATTGGGACCATTCAGTCTTACCACATCGGTGGGGAAACCAACTTGACGTGTGGCATCGGTGATCGGAGCAACTAACCACTCACTCATTGGATGGTTAGTCCCATAGTCTTCCGCGACAACGGTCAACAGATCCACTAACTCTTCTAACTTCCATTGGCACTCAAGAAAACTAGATCCTCCTGACACATCGACGAACCCATCAACTAATTTCTTTCGATGTCATTCATTGATGGTGAAAACAACTATTTTCTTTCGACGTTAGTCATGCATCGGCGGCTCCTTCCTCTAAATTTTTCCAATGGATCCGACTAAGTGAGCCGACATTTCGGCGGTTCCGTCAACTAACTTCTGTCGATCGATGCTCCAATCATCTAATCATTGGCGATGCAATCAACTAAATTCCACCGATCACTGATGGGTTCAACACTTAGACAAATTTTTGATAATTTTCTTCTTCCTCGTCTGTGTCGGTGCCTTCATCCTCTAATTTTCTCCATTGTTTTGGCGATCTTCAAGGCATCTCCACTGACGTATCGGCACTTTCAACTTCTAAATTTCACCAATAAAATTGACTAAATTCTGCCGACGATTTCCATACTTAATAATTTTCGGTGAAAACTTCCTTTATTCTTCCATCGTGTCGGCACCTTTATCAACTATGTTTCTCCAACGTATCGGTGCTGTCATCTTCTATCGTTTGCCGACATCTCCGATACTTAGACAAAATTTTCAGAAAATTTTCTTTCCTTGTCTGCCACATTGGCAATTCCATATCCTTCCTTTCGCCACTTCATCGGCTCAAACTTCTTCTATTCTTTGCCAACATATCAGCACCTTCACTATCTAATTTCCACCAAAAGTCTCGGGGCTCATATCCTCTGTCTCCTTCCACCGTTTCAGCGACCTTCAGCTGAGCTGAGCCGAAGTTTCGGCTCGAACTTCATCTACTTTCCACCAATGTGTCAGTGGTCCAAATACCTAATTTTCTCTGACGTCTTTAACACTCCGGCCAGCTTCTTCTTTTTCCGCTGATCACTGACAACTTCTGAACTTCGCCAAGTCCCGAAATTTTTCAACACTTAAAAAATTTTCCTCCGAGCTCCACGTTGGCTACGCGACTAGCTAATTTCCTTCAATGTTTCAGTTCCATCATCCTCTAATATTCACCATTGTGGCTCTTCCTTCAACTAATAGTCACAGATCCATCATCAAACCTTCGCCAACAATCTCAGCAAAAGAGTATGTCAACTCTCCTTTCCACTAATTCTTGCCAACATTTCGGCACTTTCAAGGTCTTCCTTCTGTTGGCACCATCAGAAACCCTTTTTCCTAAATGCATCGATGTTGCAGCGATCATTAGCTGATGGCTTCTGACGAATTTCACACCTTTCGCCATCCGTCGGTGGCCTGCATCGGAGCGCCTTCTGACTAAAAATTCCACTGTGTCGGAGGTGCATCCCACTAAGTTTTCTGACGGTCGATAGCCTGAACACTTAGAAAAACTTCCCAAATTTTTTATTGCATGGTTCCCATTGGGTGGCCTTCCGCTTAGGTGATCCAATGCATTGGTGGGACTTCATACTAAGTCCTCCGATGACCCGATGATCCCAATACTTAGAGAAATTTTCCAAATTCTCCAGTCATGCACAGACTTCTTTTGATTTCTGATGGACAGAAGGAAACTTACGTCTGCTAGCTGACCTTTCATGGCCCATTCAGACCCATGCTACAACCTTTGCTCTGATACCATACTGTAACATCCCCGACCCTCTGACCGGCGAAGAGGTTGCTACCAAACCATCAAACAAACCGGGCAACTAGCCCTATGAACATGAACATGCATATAATGCTGAAATAAAAGCTTAAACATCCAAAGTACTAAGATGCATACTCATACATATATTCAGCGGAAGCAAAACAACATTCATTCATATACATGTTCATCATAATTCATTAACAGTAAACATAAATGCAGAAGTAAGATAGGAAAGGATACTTATCTCATAAAGAACTTGTCCAGCAACCAGCTATGTCACTGCAACGTTCCTCCCAACCATAGGACAGCATGCTCATCAATCTCTCAGCAACACTGCCACCCCTGAGCTGGGCATGATTCCCCAAGGAATAAAGGACTAAGCAGGCTTACACATAGCCAAGGTACACAAATCAGCCAAGCCCACACAGTAGGGCTTATCAGGCTATCAAGGAGCTGCGAGAAGCTAAATGTTAAGCTGGTGAGCTCATGGAAGAGCTAAGGATGCCTACACTAGAGCTAGACTAACCTCTAATACATACACACACACCCGACACCAGGAATCAGTCCCTTTTCTGCTTCACAGTCCCTCAGGCCCTAACTTCCCTTTCCAGTGCTCTTTCGGGGTTGTGGAGAAGAAAGACAGCCATCTAAATATATCTATGTGGCTCCCCAAACCTAGGTTTCTCAAGCATACCCAGCCTTCAATCCCACTCCATACAGTCCAAATACCAACCACTACATGCATACAGTAAAACAAGCACTTCACAGCTCGGACAAGGGAAGACAAATCCCTGAATCATTCTTGGCCCTATCGTGGCAAAAATGATTCCACAGCAACAGAAACCAATGATCAGGGGAAGAACACAGTCAATCTCACAATTAAAACCATTGAAACATTTCCCAGTCTAATACTGGAAAAAGGGAAATCAATTCTCTATGCAGGCCGGAGGAAGATCATACTCAGAGCCCAATCGATGCGTGAGGCAAAGGAACAGCTAGTGAGAGAAAGGAGAACCGAACCCCCACACACAATATCGTGGATCCTTTTATCTCCACACTGCATGAGGAATCAACAGCCACGATGGAGAGAGTGGACAGGACCAATTAGGCATCCCAAACAGCGCGTGAGGAAGCCACTACCAGCCCGTGCGTGTGACTGAACCAGCTGGTGAAGAGTGTGTGGGGGAAAGCCTGCCACCCACCACTACCCAGCATTAACTGCCTCAACTAAACAGGGGTTTAAGGTTCGACACATGGCTTTTCCCCAATGGCTTCCATGGGTTGCACAATCCCCCCCTTAACCTTAGGAAATCATTCCCTTTTCATTTAACGTTGCACCGTCGTATATGGTTGTAGGTTTTTGATTAATTTTGCATGTTTACATGATGCCAAAACTATAATGTGTCGAATGGCATGATATACCATCGGCAATGATTCCAATTGCCGAAACATAATACAACCAAATTGATGGTGGGGCTTTTTCCTTTAGCTCCTCACCATGATTAATTACAATATATACATCATGTACCTTTAATGCAAACGGGGTCAAAACCGGGGTGTTACATTCTTACTCTAATATTCTGCTCAACATTATTCCGATGGAATTCAGCCCCAAAGTATTAGAATTAGATTTCTTGATTTATAAAACCAACATTTGTACCACTCCCCATCTCTTCAACTTTATTCAATTATTTATAAAATAAAAAATGATGGGTGAATCCACGGACCTGGGTAACACTTTTTGGCAAGTGCATCTTGCCAAAAACAAAAAAACGTACCTCGGTCGAGGGCTTGTTAAACCCTCGACCGAGATATTAACACCTCGACCAAGGTTTTATGAAGCCCTCGACCGAGGTTTTTTTCAGCCCTCGGTCGAGGT
>LPNX010423621.1:98230-270733 GCA_001517045.1 Pseudotsuga menziesii
GGAATCACCCTGATATTCAAATGATTATTTTGGGTGTGAGCCTTACATTTCCTTCTTTAAGCATTTTTTTGTTTTATTTGTAGCACTACCACAAATAATCTTGAGGTTAGGATTGGACTAAAGTTATGTCTCATCTATAAGTAAGTTAGAGGTCCATATAGAGGAGGATAGATAGATTTATATACAGGAATATTATCTCCTTTTCCCCATCCTCACATAGTCCAAAGTATTGAGGGTTTTGTTCAATGCTAGGTCCAAGTATCAACACAGTAATATCACCCTCTCCATGACCCAAAAATGTGTATATGTCAAAATCAAGGAAATAAACATTTTATTTATTATGACTATCTTTTTGGAGGCATCATATATATATATATATATATAACCCCAATGGAATTACTTGGGATTATAATAAATTATTATGAGTCAACATCACTAACTTGATAGAATACTCCCTTAAGACCATAAAAGATCAAAACTATGGGATAATTATACTCAAACAAGTCCCCAAATGTCCATTTAAAACTTGCCTAAGTAAATTTATATAAGGTGCCCTTAATATATATTAAACACCCTAATGATTCATTTATAAATTGATCATATATCTTATTAATTATACTTCTTGAACCATCCAAATATAGAACTTCAACCAAAATATTGGTGATAAAAATATTTTACTCTCTCTACCTCCATATAGGTGATTCCCAATTCAAATGATATTTTCCATCTTTAGTATCTTTCACCCCCAAGAGTTATTTTCCATCTGAATTGTTATAAGTCACCTGGTGTTTATTATTCCATATTGGTTGTGAGGTTTGGTGTATGGTAGTATAAGGGACCCTATATGTCACAATACTTATGGCAATGGAGCCATCCATTGAGTTAGTAGACCTCCTTATAACATAATGGTTAGATCAATGCATAGATTATAGGCTTACTCATGTGGCCTTCCCCCCTTCCTTTATGTGTGAGTGCTGCAAACAACTAGATTTATGCTACCGAGGAATTTGAGGGATGGAAGATCACCCTTCAATACACACACTAATAAAGAGTGGAAAAGAAAGGGTTGAGTTTCAACTTATTTTTATGGAAATTTTGAGAAATTATAGTGTGTGAGAAGAGAGTATCAAAAGGAAACAGAATTTTTAGGGAAAATTGAGAAACACTAGTGTGTGAGAAGAGAGAATCAAAAGGAAAGGGAGAAACACTAGGTTAAATATGGTTTTATATTATCAATATGTTAACCTATGGTTTTATATCATTAGGGTACTTAATTTATATTTTTGGTCAAACTTTACAAACAAATTAATATAGGAAATTAAACTAACAATCTAAGTTTAATTTACCTAAAATTCATTTAATGAGCTAGAAAACATTATACTAAAAAAATACAAAGATAAATATGGAAGGAACTTGCCCTAAAATTGTTGATTTGGGTATTGAATCCAGTTGGGATGAATAATAGATTTTTGAATAGGTCTCTGAGAGTGATCCACAAATTGAATGATCCTACACACAACTCAACTTTCCTGTAAAAAAAAGGTTTGTACCCAATTTCCAATATAAATATAATGTGGGTATGCACACATTTGTACAAATAAAACTACATATACTACCTCAAAAACATGTGTTTACGCAAATAACACTACATATGCTACCTCAAAAAATTCAATAGAAGTATTGAGTAGAGAGACTTAGGTGCCCTTAGGAGGTATGATACCTCCTTTGCTCGAGTTGTGATGGAACCCCCTTGAGTTTGTAGAGTTGAATATGGTTAGATATAATATAATAAAAAGAGTTTATTATGAAGGTTAGAAACATTACAGAGGAATGAAACCCGACAAAATAGAAGAGGTGGAAGAATTATTAGATCAAGATGCATTGTAGATATGTGTGTTATTGCAAGGATAAAGTTTCAGATATAGGTCAATCAAAAATTATTTGAAAAGAGGAATTGAATGGTATAAATAGGAAAGGGAACAAACTCAAGGCCTAAATTTATGTTACATTATTCATTGGAAGGACCAAGTCATATAACAAATTCAAATTGCATATTTTGACTCCATATTGCAGATCCTACAACACCATGCCATAGGTTTGTAATCCCAAAACACTCCGTTGTTTCATTTTTTGCATAACATAAGTGTGCAACCCTGTTTAAGAATCATTGGAACTCATTTTATCTTATAAATATAAACCCAAAATAGATTTCGAATACTTTGAACCTGTGGTGAGGTTTTCTAAGTGATTTTGGACCCAATTGGGGGTTTTCACCCTCAACTAAAGTTATAAAGTTATTAAATACCCAAAGGACTGAGTCTCATAGTGAACTAAACCAACAACCAAGGGTCATGCACCAAGATAAATAATGCAACAAATGATCCCACCTAAGAGCTAGGCATCCCTAAAAGACATACACCTAAGCTAAGATAGGAAGAACTCAAAGAAAGTGGTCCACCATAGAAGGGATATGTAGAAATATATTGTGTCATTGTTTGGAGGGTCACATATAAACATGACACATTACTGAACCATGTATCATACCTATAGGTAGATACACATATGTGAGTACTCAAGTGTGGATCTCATATGTTATAGTGACAAAAAAACAGAGAGACAACAATAATAGTAAAAATCATTATAATAATAATAATAATCTATTTTTAAGGTCACATCCAAGCTAAACGCCAATTTCGTATGTGATATCCCATTGTTTGTGGTACAATGTACCCCCTCTATGCTATGATGTGATTGATAAAGTATACATAGGTGTCATACCATACACCCCTCCATATTTGAACCTATGAACTCCTAGGACAAAACACATGTTCTTAACCCTTAGGCTCACTTAGGTCTATATGCATAATGTGTGTGTGTGTGTGTGTGTGTGTGTGTGTGTGTGTGTGTGAGAGAGAGAGAGAGAGAGAGGGTACTAATAATAACAATCATAATAATAATAATCTATTTTTATTATTATTCTCTTCCTAGTGAGAGAAAGAGAGAGATTAATAATAATAACAATCATAATAATAATAATAATAATCTATTTGTATTATTATTCTCTTATAATATGCATATCTATGACATATTTAAATTGCTTCTAGAACTATAGAATATCATTTTCACTATCAACTCATTTAAAAGTGTTGATCTCATGTTAGAAAGTGTAGAAAAAAATTATTAAACCTAATTATATGTGCTAATATCATATAGATGATGCAAATGAACAAGTGACAATAACCATGAATGACCTTAGTTGACTAGGAGGTTTGATGATGGTAAATGTTGTCCCACTAGGACACTCACCCCAAAATTTTCCTTAGGAACCTTGAGGTAAATGAAAAAACATCCAAATATACTTCTATGCATTGGATAGAGTGAAAATGAATGTTTTTCTACCAAATCCCTTACTTCCCCTCCTACAAATCATTCTAATCAAGTATCGTTAACCATACATTGATTCCTCAAGCATTCATGTTTTTCCACTTTCTTCATAAGGTCCAAAAGAGATTCTTAGTTGAAAACTAAACAATAGGAATTTTTTTGGGCTAAAGGAAGCTCAACTTTCATGTAATAAGAGATATCTACAATGAAAAGTGATTTTCAATCCCTATAGGATTGTATCTTAACTAAATATCCTTTTCCACAAATGATTAAGGTTTCATTTAATGCATAAGGATCAGCAACTTAAGTTCGTCTATAAATTTAACAAGACCATTGAGAAATTGGGCCTCTAATCTATCACGAACATCTAGGAATGTTATCGCATGATTAGATATACATCTAAGAATTATTTGTATAAATATGAGGGGTAGGAAGCTTCGATCACAAAGTTTTCACAAATGGCACATATTTCACCCATCAAAAGAGATTGATATTCCATATTGATCTAGGGTACTTTATAGTTTTTGAATTCAAACAAACATGACTTGCCAAGAATGGATAGGATCATTCCTACAAATCTAAATCAATGGATTTGATTAATTTGCACAGATTTTTGAAGTATTACGGAAAAGGGTGTCCACTCTATTATGAGTTTTCCACAATTGCACCATTATAGACATTTGGATGGCCAAAATGTCGATGATGGTGGTTTCTCAATGTATTATAAGAATTATGATGCTAAAGGAATAGGAAACATCAAATGGAAAGTAATATTACCCTTTTTTTTAATCTCCATTTATAATTAAAAAACTACCACATGGAATTTCCATTTCAAAAAAAATGGTTTTTCTACTACATTTCCACTAAATGTGAAGTCCCATATTTAAAAGCTACAATTTTGCAAAATGTATGGATTTAAAATGAAGTAAATGGATCATTTTCACTTTTCATTTGAAGAAATTTTATGTGTAGAATTTAAACTCTATCAAATATGAATATTGTGATAAAATACAATCTAATCATCCAAACTATCACAATCATACAGCATTGAAACCATTTTCTCAAATTGGAAAATTGATCCTACCTTTCTGTTAGGTCACGTATTTGTCCATATTTTCATCACCTATAGACATATATTCCATCTATCTTCTTCATATTATTATTCATTTATCATTCCATATTCCATCCATTGATGTAACTGCCCGCAAAATATCATGTTACTTCCATTGATGGGTTAGTGGTTAATCATGATTATATTCCTTTATTTTTAATGAATTGAAGACTAGTATGCATATTTTTACTGATTATGGTTTATGGAGTGTTTTTTATATTAACAGCAGAAACACTCATGTTTCAAGCCTCTAGCTCATGATCAAACGAATTTAACCAAAAACACATGCCAGATAAGAACACATTGATTCATGTATCGATTTGTGGGCCAATGGAAAAGAATCTCACAAATACAGGACATGGGTTTTGTGCATGACTCATTTACCTCACTCTCAGGGAAATTTCTAAACAAATATACAGTTTGAGATATACAGGTGGTTCTTCGAGAGGGTATTTTCTAGATTTGTAGTTATGGCTGGTTTTCCAAATTATTGAAACAAATCAGGTTGGGGATTCGGTTTCTCATTCTCCTGAGAGAATTTTATGTATAAAAATGTAATCAATCTCATGATAAAAGGGGGAAGAGATAAAGCAATGTTATGCTGTAGGATTTCATCCAAATTTTTGTAATAGTTACATTCTGATAATATATGTTGATAGTTTCTTAATTCTGGAGTTGTAGACTTTCATTGTGGAGATCCAACTCTGCTCAGTGGAGGAAGGGCCCTCTTCCTTGAGAATATTTTTATAGTGTTGATTGTAAGTGTGTTATTGTTTATATTTTCTTATTATTTCATTCATTGGATTTGTCATAGTTTTTTTGTTGTTAATCCGTTTGATAGATCGTTGGCCAACACAACACTTCTTTTAGATTCATGCAATTAGATATCGCTTCATAAGAATTGATTTTGTTTGAAGTGTGATTATATTTATAGTTTGGTTTTGTGAATAGGTTTTAGGTTTAATTTATTCTCAATAAGGTGTGATCTAGTTTACAAAGAGTTTCAATTTCATACCAATAGATCAACAGTGTCAGGTAGAAATTGTGCTTGCATAGATCTTGCACGATTGCTTTGAAATAAAAGACTTCCTCGGGTTGATAATTTATGTTCTAGAAGTTTAGTTGTTTATTTAATTAGACAATTAAACCCACCAACACTTTCTACATGAAAAAATTCATCTATCATCCTATCTACTTAAATCTTAAATTATGAAAGAAGAACCCACCCATGCCTACAGCTAAGAAAGATAATTATAATTCTAAATTTTCCTCTACCCAAACTTTTAGTGTAATTTCGAACTTGAGAAACACCTCATTGTCCTATCCATGTTATTTATTTGATAATATTACCTAGATAGTAATCCCCTTGTTAAAATGTGTGTTTGTTGAAAGAATTAAAGAGTATGGCTACAGTCATTTCATAAATAGGTCTAAGGTAACCACACATTAGTCTTTGATTTTGTGCCATCATTTTATCCATGATGTCCTCGTGCTCCCTCATTTTGTTTAGTTCTTTACACAAATCTATGATCCCAACAAAACCTCCATAATGTCTACAAACATATCAAAAATCATCTTTCTTGCCACTACCAAAGACAAGCTATAATGCTAGGGACAGAGACTAGTTCCCATACCTTGTGTCAAGAAATTTAGAGAAACTGATATGTCTTCCTAAATGAAACACAAAGGACCACTTTACATAATAATTTAAGACATAAAAACCTCCCCCTACATGGCATACCCCCTCCATATGAAGACAAATAATTCCCTAGGTGGATCAAAGACACTACTATCAATTTCATTTTCATCCTAGGATGCCAAAATGATCAAAATATGGAAATACCTAATACATATGATGCTTATTTTGGACCTCTTTCATGACCCAATGGACAAGGTCCCAACTTTGAAACATGCAAAGGCTATCACCATGGAAATGAGTGAATAATTAGCACATTTTAAGATTGATAGAAAATCTTGATTTTCTTCCTACATTATATGTTTATAGATATTCCATGAGATAACCTATTTTGCACATTTTAGGATGGAAAGAGTGAATAATTATGGAGAGAACCAGTGCATCCACTGGTTACTCATGATTAGAGTGGACCCAAATATGAAAGGTTCCATGTCTTATGTTAGTGAATTCATGTATGTTGTACCTTCCATCATCAATTATAAGATGCACATCATGATGCAAATTGAGATCAGGTCTTATCTACAAGTGGGTATTGAAGTAACAAGAGGATATTGGTTCCTAGGAAAACATTGTACCATCATGGGTCTATATGGGTCTAGCCTCATCCAATATAGGCTTCCTATGTCATTAGCCTCTAAGTTGTTTGTTTTGAAATATATCAAGTAGACCTTAGATATGGATTATAAATATTTCCTATTATATAAAAAGAAAGGATGTGTAACCTATTGTAATGTATTAAACTAGCATAAATAGTAATTATTAAATAAATATAAACTAAACTAGAAAGCAAATAAGTAGTTATATAGAATCTATTATGAGGTGGAGTATGACATATAGATCTCTAATATTTTCCCATGGAATGGTACACAACTATGCCCACATGAAATTTGTATGCATCAAGAACAATAGGGGGTCATGGGTGGGAGAAACCCCCCAACCCCCACCCATGGGTGCAAGGTTTAAGACCTTGTGACCACGGGTTTGAGATAAACTCCCCCAAGAAAAAAATGTATAGAAACTTCTAGTGTATTGTGGTTCCTTTTGGAACCCTTTTATGTATTGTATAAAAAGGAAGTTACCCCTAGAATTGTATCACAAGAGAGAAAGCATTGTAAGTATTTTTGTCATTTCCCGATTATTTTACTTGTGCATGGAAATTTTCCACATAAATCGCATTGTGATTTTTGTTTGCTTCTATTTTTATTTTTCTAACATAACCTACAAAATATAACCCTTGTATTAAAAATCTAGGAAATCAATAAAAATGTTAATGGGCCTCTTCTAAGGCTATACCTGCATTTGAGTAGAGCTACAATACCATGAAAACACTTGAAAAAAAATACTTCCCTACTAGATATATAAATAGTTTATCTCTATAAAAACACTAACTATTTGTGATGGCATTCTTAATGAATACCAACCACGTTTTGAGCCTTAATCAATGATTAAGGCCCTTTTACATTTAGTAACTACCCACTAACTATCTAATGGACCTTATTCAAAGAAATATCCCTTTTACATTAATTTAATAATTCATAAGTACTGCAAAGTAGAGAGGTTGAGAACATTCCCTCCACCTTCAAAAGCAATGTCATCATTAAGGTTAGAGGTGTGGAATTGATATAAAATTGATGTTATTCTACTATATGAGGAATTCTCAAATTCTAATCTAGCCAAGTCGACATTCTCTTGTGTCTATTACTACCTTCGATTGTAATCAAGTGGAACTCCTTTCATCAAGTTACAAATGTTAGTCTAAACTAAACAATATTACCTCAAATCCTTGTTTAAACAAGACACGTGAAATAATAGGTGAATATTGGACTGGATAGAAAAAATTAATTGACAAGAAACATGTTCAATGCATTGAATTTTTTAATAGGGTTAGTGGATATTTGGCACTAGATACTTAATAGGATCCCTTATATTTAAGAGAGTTTGACCTAAAGGGTGGGATACGAAGGAATGCCTAAACCCCCTTCTTTGTAATAAATATTAAAGTGATGTTAATCAACATATTGCTTCATTTAATTTCAAAACAAAATTTTCCCTTAAGTGTGTAAAGAATCATTTCTCTAGTGTGTGATCAACATATTGAACCTTGGATGTGTTCAGTAAATATGAAGCAAATTAAGGAGGTTTTTGGAAATAGAAAACTTTATATGGGAAATTTTGGTAGCGCTATGATAGGTGATGTTGTACCACCATTTTGAAAGAGGTAGCCATTGAACCCATTGGTTTTGTTGGTCCACTACAAAACATCGTATGTTTCCAAGCATCTCTTGACCACCTTAGTTTGACCATCTATTTGGGGATGATAATAAGTGATCATGTTCAATTGGGTGAATTTTATTCACATTCTATTTTAAACAAATCCTTCCAAAATTTATTAATGAAGGTCAAATCATGATCCAACACAATGGAAGTGGGAATTCCATGAAGACTTGGGAAACTATGAAGGATATAAATGGTTGTGGTAAGGCACAAAATTTAGCATATTTGGAGATACATGGAACTACCACCATGATTACCCTATTGTTATTGAATTTTGAGAAGCTCGTTATAAAATCCATGTAAAGGTTAATATGAATAGTGGTTGGGATCAATAGTGGTTGCAATGCCACATTAGTCTCAACATTTTCACCCTTGATTCTTTCCTTTTATAGGATTCACATTCAATAAAAGTTTGTATTTCCACCTTCCAAAATAGAGCACTTATCTCTTTCATAAGTTTTATGAAATCTATAGTGACCCACCGTAGAGGATTAATGCAACTTCTCTAACACCCTTTGCTTCAAAGTGGATTTCTATACCAGAAAAATATGCCTTTTGTATTGTCCCCATTTTTTTGTATGATTCTCCTACAATGGTGAACAAATAGCTAAGGGTATAAAAACTCTATAGTGCTTGAGGACCAAATGTGATTCTTACAGTGTATGGCCCAGCAAATGGGCTTCAAGGGTGCCAAAAGGAGGCTGGAAATTTTTGTAAATATTTGAACCTAAACTATTCTCAAACCCTCATTCTAATGGATAGTGTAATTTCTCTAGTACCACTAATCTATATCTTGAGGGATGAGACCCGGAGGCTTAGATGTCTAAAGAGGAGGAGAAAAGATAGCATAATGGACCAACTATGAGAAAGACACATAAGTGAGATCTAGGATGTGAATAGCCTAGACAAAGAAACATAGGTTATAAAGAATACATGGAGGGGTGATGCTCAAAGATTTTTCTTTGAGCCTCACCTCTCAAACTATACTAAGAAAAGCACTTAAAACTAATAACCCAATAACTTAATAGAATTAGAGAAAAGAAGGATGCCAAAAATCCTTGAATGTTTCATTGAGAAGGCATAAGGCCTTTATATAATATTATTACAAAGTTCCTTGAGGCCATACCATGAAAAAAAACCATGGATTGTCAAATACCATGGATGGGAGAGTTACAATATGCCTTGAATCCATACCATGTAAAAAAACCATGGGTTGTCAAATACCATGGATGGGATAGGGTGGCCTCCCCATTTAATGCTTTTATGATGAATAGGAGAGGGTGGCCTATCCATTTAATGCTTTTATGACTTATACATCCAAATTTGGACCATATTCCCACTAAAATTTATATCAATGGCCATATTCCATAGTACTATAATCAATTTCCCATTTTCCATATTGTTTTGGTATGCACTAGGTTACTTATGTTTATATTCATATTCATGTATTGATTGTTTATTGAAGATAAAAAATAGTGATGTACTTGGTGCTCTGTTTACATTTATGGTTATGTTAGATAGATTGGGAATCACTATGTGTTTTGCATATTATATTAGTTTCATTTCATTTATTTTACTCCAAAACATTAAGAGATAAATCAAGTCACAGCTACTGAAACCTAAAAACCATAATGGTTGTCAGGTCATAATTCAAATGGGTACCTTATTCCAAATGGTGTTATGCCTAATTGGGACTTTTCACTGGGGCTAACCCCTATTTTTAACATAAGGAAAGTATTCCCTTTCAATAGGTATAACGATGTCCCATTGATATATTGCCATCTACAAATTGAATATGAGAGAGAGGATCAGTTTGGTTATGAATATGGATAATTGTTTTTTAATTTGATATGTTTCCCTATAACTTTGATGAAACACACTACATACACAAGAATAATTCCTAAGGAGGCCACCCGAAGGGGCCTGACTCTATCAACTCCATTTTTTGGATCCTAACCTCAAAAGACCCAAATAATTAAACCTTTGACCTCAATTGTTTTGTTCCTGGACTCAAAAGAACCAACCAACTAAGCTGTTAAATATGGATAAATTTGAGATGACCTTTTGATATTTCTTTCTTGGACACCTACTTAAACAGTAATCTGTGAGGATGAATAAGAAGGGGGATAAGGGGTCTCATTGTCTTATTCTTGAAGAAGGGTTGAATGGTATTGAGGGGAATACATTGATAAGAACAAAAATAAATTTAAAGAGGGAAGGTTTTTTACCGAATGAATATAGAATGGAAAGAAGCCATAGGCAACAATCCTTATGAATTATCAAACCATAAATAAGTCTATCAAATGCTTCATATCTAGTTTGATTATCATTCCTCATTTTGTTTTTTATATTAACAGGCGTATTTCTTCATGAACAATGATGATTCTTTCCAATATATTCTTCCCTTTCATGTATCCTCCTTACTCATTTGATATGATACACTTCATGATGAAATTTAACCTATTCGAAATCAAATGGCAATAATTTCATAGATCACATTATGGAGGGAAATAGACCTAAACATATCAAGGTATTTTTCTCTTTATTCCTTATGAATGAGGGTGAGGAATGTTGAGTATAGTGCTTGCAATATTCCTTGCATTACTTTAGAGTGATCCACTACCTTCCAGAGATCTGTTCCAATAACCAACCATTAGTATTGAAACAAATCATTTATGATTCCATTGAGAATTTGACACTTTTATAACTCCAATTTTTTTGACATGGAATTACCATCTTCGGAATGTTTTTAAGGACTAAAACCATCGCTTCCTACCTATATATGTTCAATTCTAAGAGAATGCTTTGGTAGTATGATCAAAATTCAAGATAAATTTCTTGATGTCTCTCCAATTTTATATCATAAGTGGATTTCAATAAAGAAATTATGTCTGTATTCCTTTTAGTGATCATAGAATTATGAAAAAAAATATGATTTCTATCACCTGCTTTGTCCCATTTAACTCCTGATTTCCCCCTACAAAGAGTTTCTTTTTATGTGTATTTCATACCCAATTGCTCCTAAAAGAAATCCTCCTGCTATATTAGGTCGTTAGTTCTTCCTTCCTTGATTATTGAAAGTTGAACCTCCTCCATTTTCTTTTCCATATCCATATAGGGATGAAAATATTCCTAAGAAACTCTTTGTTCCAAGCTTTCATTTTGATATTTAGACTATTTAGTATCTATTAAAATTTATACACAATGGGTCCTTTTTATGGATTATTATCTGTCCATCATTGCTCTACATTTTTTTTTAAGCCTAGATAATCAAACCAAACATTTTGAGTGTGATTTTTTCTATGGAAGACAAATTGGATAGTGGTTTTATCTTGATCTTAGCAGAATATTTTCTATCGGTATTTCTCCTACATTTATCAATGTTTTTGAGATTAACAAATGATCTGTTCTCACCCCTATTTGATTGGATCCTCCACATTTTGTATTCCATGTGTGACATCCATTATTGGTATCCATATCAATTATCTATATTCATTTATAATGACTTTAAATTTGATGTTTTCTGCATCCAAATGCCTTATCCCACCTCTTTTCTCTAAAAGAGGGATGATTATATTGAGGCCACCTCCTACCATCCGTGGAGTATCCTTTAGGAATACCCAACGGGATTCTCATAAAATGTTATTTTATTATCTAATACATTGGGTCCATAAACATTCATAATGAATCCTACATTATTTGTGTCTATTTTTGTGAAAAGTGTTGGAATAGTGTTACCTATATCTAAGAGATTTTATATATATATACGAGTCTTGGATACCATTGTTGATGTTTGGGGAAGTTGTAAGCATACATACTCCTAAATGTATCCATGTTTCTTGGATTGATTAGTAATGGTGGTTTGACCTATGAAGGATGGTGATGGTTCACACACTGGTGTATGTGAGGCCCCTAGATGTAGCCTTTCTTGGTCATGGTGCTTGGCCAAGCGATAGAATACTTGGATGCTTGCATATCTACTCCCTATTTCTGGAATTCCCTAATATAGTCCTTGTTGATCATGGAACTTTATCAAGTGGTATAAGACTTGTGTTTCCCATCACATGCCTACCTGGCTCTGGTATTCCTTGTCATAATAGAGTGGATTTTGCTCGCTCATTCTTAAGGATTAGTTAACCCTGTTGGAATGGTCAAGTATACTCTAGTGTAGGAGCACATACACTAGATCTATTTTGATGTGGATGGACATGCATGTGAATAAATATCATGGAAATCCTTCTTAGGATATGAAGACTATGTTTCTATATCTTATTATTACATTAAAGAATAAGTTGAGGGTATGTGAAAATAAATAAATATAAATAATATAAATAAGAGAAAATGAAAAGATAAAGAAATATAATACCATAGGGAAATAACATAGTTCTATGAAACTATGGGAGAGGAAATAATAAAACTAATGAATTAAATATTAAAATGAAAATATAAATAAATAAAATACCATGGGCCAATACCATGGGAAAATACCATGGTTTTATCAAACCATGGGAAAGGCGATAATAAAAATATGATATAATAATTAATTAATCATGTAAATAAAGAGTAAGAGGATGTGCCTTTTTCATTTTAAAAGGCCCTATGAGACCTATTTAAATGGTCCATGCATTGTATTGTACTCACTATTTTTTATCAATCAATAATTTTATTTAAAGTGTAACATATCGTTGAATCTTTTAGTGTATAATTATTTTATGAATAATTTGCTGCATAAAATTCATAATTGAAATAATTATCAAATATGAAAGTGATAAAATCAACATCTATCAAATGGATATCCCACCCAATAAACCCCCTCCACTAATTGTTGATGAATCACAACCCTTCCAACATATCTTGGCTCCTTTTATGGTCTATTTTTTGCATTATGTTTCTTACAACATTACATTAGGGGTTTTTCTTTGAGAATCTTGTTTTTAAGAAGCATATACCCCAAATGTTCTATGATATTTTATTCATCGTTAAAATTTTCTTTATGATCCCGCTTTCTACATATTTTGTTTTCTAGGTTTCCTCACTCGTTTCTTCTCTTGTAACCCTACTTTCATTAAAGTTTTTAGTGGTAAATATTATTTTTCCTAAATTATCTCAATTCCCTCAACTCTGTGAGGTTAGTCCTACTATGTTATTGCTACTGATTAGCTCAACTTGAATCAATTGTAGGGATTTTTCCAAAATATCAATTAGTCACTTTTCAACATATATATCTATGAGTGATGGTAGGTCAACTTCATGCATCATCGTGTATTCAATATAGTATAGATCCTCATCTTCCAAGTTGGTTTTATCTGTATCTTATGATTCCATTACTAGGTATTCCAAGTTACTATAATCCTTTCCTTTTGTCTCTAATGTGTTTTAATTTCTAATCTATGATGGATACTTCTCTTCCTCTTAGGGTATTATTGAATTTTCTTCACATGGTTTGGATCCTCTTTGGTGACCTATTTAGAATTTAGAACCTGAATATCTATCCTTGTGGTCAGCAATAGCAAACTATTTGTTTTTATGGGAGTGGTAGAAATTACCTAAGCCACCTACTTTTTACCTAACTTCCTTTAGCTTGGAAGCTTGAAAAAACACTCATTAGATGTTTTTATCTTCTTATTTTTTGTTAATAGTGAGGGAATTTAATTGTAAATCCCTAAATAGGTAACAATGTCTATGAAATTTTCAATAGTTAAATGGTATGTGTTCATAGTCTATACACCAATTCCATTTCGAGTCGTAAAAAATAACGCAAATAGATTCAAGAAAAACTCTAAAGACATTCATGTAAACACAAATCCTAGCATAAGTATTGTACTTATATGTTCTTGTTATATCATATATCTTGATCAATTTTCCAAGCATATTTCTTATTCCTACTATGGTTTATTCCTCCCAAAACTTGTGAGGAAGAGGATACATTTGAATCCAAAGTCCAAATTGACACATCAGTGAATTTATCCATCTTTGAGCTCAATTTTTCTATCCAAAACTATAGATGTGCATTGTTTGAGTTAAATAATTACATTCTATATTAAAAACTTGGTCCTTATTCTCAATACATGCAAAGAATGTTGTGAAGAATCCCTTCAAACCAAGTTTCAAATCAACCTAGCACTTCGGATTCCAATGTGAGTCAATCCACCAAAGTAAGGCTTTTTATAATTGCTAGATCCCCATAAACTTGCCAATTACACCATTATTCTAGTGTATTGTATGTAAACCCCAACCCTTACATATGTGAGCTCATATTTTGGGTTTATTGCTGGTTTTTCCAAACATCATCATCCTCCTCTATTCTTAAATTGCATCCCACCACTCCATGCTTTTCTATTGGTTGTGTCTTCTCTTTCAAATTTATCTAATTATCTTAGGGTGCCTTTGCTATTTTCAAATTCCTTTAATTTTCTTGGGGTTCCTCTACTATTGTTAGCTCCCTCTTTTTTAATGACCCCCACCTCCATTGGAATATTGGATTCTCCTAATAGGACCTCCTTGAACAAGGGCCTTGTATTCATATCATCTTAGCTCAAAGCTTGTGTGTATGCCATTGTATTGCACTCTTTGTCAATTCTCGTACCTCCATTGCCTTCCTTCTTATTGGATATAATTATATTATTTGCATGAATACACACCTTTTGGGGGTTAGGGTTGTCCCTCAAATAAAGGGTGTCCTAGGGGGAATGGGGGCCAGCAAGACACCATCCATGAGTTCAAGGTGGATTCCCTAAGGAAAAAAACTTGGGTTGTTTTCAACCCTTTTTTGGTTGTTTTCTGGCCCACTGTCATCTAATTTCAATTTGGTAATTAGGTTTTGGAAGGTTGGTAAATGCCTTTATATTTTATTGTAAAGGATTGAATTAATAGAATGTAATAAGAAACAAAGAGAGAAATGAAGCCCTAAGTTAAGTTAGTTTTTCCCTTGAAGGTTTATAAGGTAAATATATGTGTATTGTGTGTGAATTCCATTGTTTGATTTTTTTTGCTTAAGAATTGTATGCATTACTACACTTAAACAGGTTTAGAAATATCACTTCGTACAAAACCTAATCTATTTTCCACCATTGATTCCTAATCCTCCAAACTCCCCTGCAATATGTTTTGAGTAGAATTCATTAAAAAATATCTTTTTTCTATGTCTTGAAAAGATTTTTTAGTGCTATTTCCCCCAAACCCCTAATTTTTATCAAGATGACAATCATTATTCAACCCTTCTTGAGGTTGTCTTTCTTGTGAGGGCCCCTAAAATTGAAAGTTTAATTCGTATTCTAATATTATTCTCAACATTATTTCGATGGAATTCAGACCCAGACAAATTATATTCAAATGATTATTTTGGGTATGAGCCTAACATTTCCTTCTTTACGCATTTTTTGTTTTAGTTGTAGCATTACCACAAATAAGCTTAAGGTTAGGGCTTGGACCAAAGCTATGTGTCAGTTATAAGTGGGGTTATCCCTCGAATGAAGGGTGTCCTAAGGGGCATGAGGGCCAGTATGCCAGCTTCCATGGGTTCAAGGTGGAGACCCCATGGAAAAAAAACTTGGGTTGCTTTCACCCCATTTTTTGGTTATTTTCTAGCCCATTGTAATCTAATTTCAGTTTTGGAATTAGGTTTTGGAAGTTTGGTTAGTTTCTATATATTGTAATGTAAACGATTGAATTAATACAATGTAAAAATAAACAAAGAGAGTGGTGAAGCTCTAAGTTAAGTTTGTTTTTCCCTTCAAGGTTTATAGGGTAAATTTGTGTGTATTGTGTGTGAATTCCATTGTTTACTTTTTATTTTTCTTAAGAATTGTATACATTATTACACTTGAACGGGTTTAAAAATATCACTTCCTACAAACCCTAATCTATTTTCCACCAATGCTTCATGATCCTCCAAAACCCTATACAATATTTTATGAGTATGAATTCATTAAAAAAATATCTTGTTTCAATGTCTTGAGAAGATGTTTTAGTGTTATTGCCCCCAAACCCCTAATGTTGATCAAGATGACAATAATTATTCAACCCATATTGAGGTTGTATTTATTCTAAGGGCCCCTAAAATTAAAAGTTTCTTTCTTACTCTAATATTGTGCTCAACATTAGTCCGATGGATTCAGACCCAAAGTATTAGAATTAGAGTTCTTTATTTATAAACCCAACATTTGTACCACTACCCATCTCTTTCATCTTCATTCAATGGTTTAGAGAATAACAAACGATATTCAAATTATTATTTTGGGTATGAGCCTAACATTTCCTTCTTTAAGCATCTATTTTTATTTGTAGAGTTACCACAAATAAGCTTGAGCTTACACTTGGACTAAAGTTATGTCTTAGCTATAAGTAAGTTAGAGGTCCTAGATAGAGGAGTATAGATAAATTTGTATAGAGAAATCTTATCTCCTTTTCCTCCACCTCACATAGTCCAAAGTATTTAGGTTTTGGTTCAATCATAGGGCCCAAGTATCAACTCGGTAATATCACCCTTTCCATGACCCAAAAATGTACGTATATGTCAAAATCAAGGAAATAAACATTTTATTTATTATGACTATATTTTTGGAGGCATCAAATATATATAAATAACCCTGATGAAATGACTTAAAATTATAATAATGTATTATGATTCAACATCACTAACTTGATAGAATACTCCCTTAAGACCATAAAAGATCAAAACTATGGGATAATAATACCCAAACAAGTCCCCAAATGTGCATTTAAAACTTACCTAAGTAAAATCATATCAGGTACCACTAAACTATATTAAACATCCTAATGATTCATTTATAAATTGATCATATATATTATTAATTATACGTGTTGCACCATCCAAATATAGAAGATCAACCAAAAGATGGGTGATTAAAATATTTTACTTTCTCCACCTCCATATAGGTGATTCCTCATTCAAATGATATTTTCCATCTTTAATATCTTTCACCCAAAAGAGTTATTTTCCATCTGAATTGTTATAAGTCACTTCATGTTCATTATTCCATATTGGTTGTGATATTTGGTCTATGGTAGTATAAAGGACCCTATATGTCACAATCCTTGTGGAAATGGGGACATCCATTGAGTTAGTGGACCTCCTTATAACACAATGGTTATTTCAATGCATAGTTTATATCCATACACATGTGGCCTTCCCCCCTTTCCTTTATGTGTGGGTGTTGCAAACAACTAGATTCATGCTACCAACGAATTTGAGGGGATGGAAGATCACTCTTCAATACACACACTAATAAAGAGTGGAAAAGAAAGGGTTCAGTTTCCGCTTAGTTTTATGGAAATTTTGAGAAAAGATAGTGTGTGAGAAAATAGTATCAAAAGGAAACGGAATTTTTAGGGAAAATTGAGAAACACTAGTGTGCAAGAAGAGAGAATCAAAAGGAAAGGGAGAAACACTAGGTTAACTATGGTTTTATATTATGAATATGTTAACCTATGGTTGTATATCATTAGGGTACTTAATTTATATTTTTGGTCAAATGTTACAAGCAAATTACTATAGGAAAGTATACTAACAATCTAAGTTTAATTTACCTAAAATTCATTTAATGAGCTAGAAAACCTTATACTAAAAAAAGACAAAGAGAAATATGGAACGAACTCGCCCTAAAATTGTTGATTTGGGTATTGAATCTAGTTGGGATGAATAATAGAGTTGTGAATAGGTCTCCATGAGTGATCCACAACTTGAATGATCCTACACACAACTCAACTTTCCTGTAAAACAAGGTTTGTACCCAATTTCCAATATAAATATAATGTGGGTGTGCACACATTTGTGCAAATAACACTACATGTACTACCTCAAAAAAATGTGTTTTTGCAAATAACACTACATATTCTACCTCAAAAAAAATCAATAGAAGTATTGAGTAGAGAGACTCAAGTTCCCTTAGGAGGTATGATACCTCCCTTGTTCGTGTTGTGATGGAACCCCCTTGAGGTTGTAGAGTTGAATATGGTTACATCTAAGATAATAAGAAGAGGTTATTATGAAGGTTCTAACTATTATAGGGGAATGAAACCCACCATAATAGAAGAGGTGGAAGAATTCTTAGATCAATATGCATTGTAAATATGTGTGTTATTGCAAGTATAAAGTTTCAGATATAGGTCAATCAAAAAGGATTTGAAAAGAGGAATTGAATGGTATAAATAGGCAAGGAAACAACCTCAAGGCCTAAATTTATGTTAGATTATTCATTGGAAGGACCAAGTCATATCACAAATTCATATTGCATGGTTTGACTCCATATTACAGATCCTACAACACTATGTCATATGTTTGTATGCCCAAAACACTCCTTCGTTTCATGTGTTGCATAACATAAGTGTGCAACCCTCTTTAAGAATCATTGGAACTCATTTTATCTTATAAATATAAACCCAAAATGGATTTTGAGAACTTTGAACCTGTGGTGAGTTTTTCTAAGTGATTTTGGACCCAATTGGTGGTTTTCACCCTTAACTAAAGTTATAAAATTAGTAAATACCCAAAGGGACTTAGTCTCATAGTGAACTAAATGAACAACCAAGGGTCATACACCAAGATAAAGAACGCAACAAATGATCCCACCTAAGAGATAGGCATCCCTAAAAGACATACACCTAAGCTAAGATAGGAAGGACTCAAAGAAAGTGGTCCACCATAGAAGGGCTATGTAGAGATATATTGTTTCATTGTTTGGAGGGTCACATATAAATATGACACATTATTGAACCACGGATCATACCTCTAGGTACATACACATATGTGAGTACTCAAGTGTGGATTGCATATGTTATAGTGACAGAAAGAGAGAGAGAATAATAAAAAAAACAATAATAATCTATTTTTAAGGTCACATGCAAGCCAGACACCAATTTGGTATGTGATATCCCATTCTTTGTGGGACAAGGGACCCCCTCTACGCAACGATGTGATTGATAAATTATACATAGGTTTCATACCATACCCCCCTCCAGATTTGAATCTATGAATTCCTAGGACAAAACACATGTTCTTAACCCTTAGGCCCACTTAGGTCTATATGCATAATTCATGTGTGTGTGTGCGTGCGTGTGTGTGTGTGCATGCGTGTGTGTGTGTGTGTGTGCATGTGTGTGTGTGTTTTTATGTGTGTGTGAGAGAGAGAGTATTAATAATTACAATCATAATAATAATAATAATCTATTTTTATTATTATTATCTTCCAAGTGAGAGAAAGAGAGAGAGATTAAGAATAATAACAATAATAATAATCATAGTAATAATCTATTTTTGTTATTATTCTCTTCTAATATGTCTATATATGACATTTAAATTGCTTCTAGAACTATAAAATATCCTCTTCACTATCAACTCATTTAAAAGTGTCGATCTCATGTTAGAGAGTGAAATGTTGACCCACTAGGACACTCACCCCAAAATTTTCATTAGGAACCTTGAGATAAATGAAAACACATCCAAATATACTTCTGTACATTGGATTGAGTGAAAATGTATGTTTTTCTACCAAATCCCTTACTTCCCCTCTTGCAAATCATTCTAAGAAAGTATTGTTTACCAAACATTGTTGCCTCAAGCACTCATGTTTTTCCACTTTCTTCATAAGTTCCAAAACAGATTCTTAGTTGAAAACTAAGCAATAGGATTTTTTTTTCACTAAAGGAAGCTCAACTTTCATGCAATAAGAGAAATCTACAATGAAAATTGAAATTCAATCCCTACAGGATTGTATCTTAACTAAATATCCTCTTCCACAAATGATTAAGGTTTCATTTATTGCATAAGGATAAACAACTTAAGTTCATCTATATATTTAATAATATCATTGAGAAATTGGGCATCTAATCTATCACGAACATCTAGGAATGTTGTCACATGATTAAATATACATCTAAGGATGATTTGTATAAATATGAGGCAAAGGAAGCTTCGATCACAAAGTTGTCCCAAATGGACCATATTTCACCCATCAAAAGAGATCGATGCTCCATATTGATTTAGGGTACTTTATAATTTTTTAATTCAATCAAACTTGTATTTCCAAAAATGGATAGGATCATTCCTACAAATCTAAATCAATGGGTTAGATTAATTTGCACAGCTTTTGGAAGTATTAGGTAAAAGGGTGTCCACTTCCATTATGAGTTTTCCACAATTGCACCATTATAGACATTTGGATGGCCAAAATGTCAACAATGGTGGTTTCTCAATGTAGTATAATAATTATGGTGCTAAAGGAATAAGCAACAGCAAATGGAAAGTAAGATTACCCTTTTTTTAAATATCCAACCATAATTAAAAAACTACCACATGGAATTTCCATTTCAAAAAAGAATGGTTTTTTGTAACTACCTTTCCACTAAATGGGAAGTCCCATATTTAAAATCTACAATTTTGCAAAATGTATGGATTTAAAATGAAGTAAATGGATCGTTTTCACTTTTCATTTGAAGAAATTTTCTCTACAGAATTTAAACTCTATAAAATATGAATATTGTGATAAAATACAACTCATCATCCAAATTATCACAATCATATAGCATTGGAACCATTTGCTCAAAATGGAAACTTGATCCTAACTTTCTACATCAAAAATTCCATCTATCATCATATCTACTTAAATCTTAAATTATGAAAGAGGAACCCACCCATGCCCAGAGCTAAGACAGATAATTATAAGTCTAAATGTTCCCCTACCCAATCATTTAGTGTAATTTCGAACTTGAGCAACACCTCCTTGTCCTATCCATGTTATCTCTTTGATAATTTTTCCTAGATAGTAATCCCCTTGTTAAAATTTGTGTTTGTTAAAAGAATTATAGAGTATGGCTATAGTCATTTCATAAATAGTTATAAGGTAACCACACATTATACTTTGATTTTGTACCATAATTCCATCCATGATGTCCTCATTCTCCCTCAATTTGTTTCCCTCTTTGCACAAAGCCATGATCCCAACAAAACCTCTATAATGTCTACAAATGTATCAAAAATCACCTTTCTTGCCACTACCAAAGACAAGCTATAATGATAGGGAGAGAGACTAGTTCCCATACCTTGTGTCAAGAAATTTAGAGGAACTGATATGTCTTCCTAAATGAAACACAAAGGACCACTTAACATAAGAATTTAATACATAAAAAACTCCCCTTGCATGGCATACCCCCTCCATACAAAGACAAATAATTCCCTAGGCGGATGCAAGATACTCTTGTCAATTTCATTTTCATCCTAGGATGCCAACATGACCAAACTATGGAAATATCTAATACATATTATGGTCATGGACCACTTTCATGACCCAATGGACAAGGTCCCAACTTTGAAACATGCAAATGCTATCACCATGGAAATGAGTGAATAATTAGCACATTTTAAGATTGATAGAAAATTTTGATTACCTTCCTACATTTTATGTTTATAGATATTCCATTAGATAACCTATTTTGCACATTTTAAGATGGAAAGAGTAGATAATTATGGAGAGAACCAGTGCATCCACTAGTTACCCATGATTAGGGTGGACCCAAATATGAAATGTTCCATGACTTATGTAAGTGAATTCATGTATGTTGTACCTTCCATCATCAATGATAAAATGCACATCATGATGCAAATTGAGATTAGGTCTTCTCTACAAGTGGGTATTGAAGTAAATAGAGGATATCGGTTCCTAGGACAACATTTTACCATCATTGGTCTATATGGGTCTAGCCTCATCCAATATAGGCTTCCTATGTTATTAGCCTCTAGGTTGTTTGTTTGAAATATATCAAGTAGACCTTAGAGATGGATTATAAATATTTCCTAGTATATAAAAAGAAAGGATGTGTAACCAATTGTAATGTATTAAACTAGCATAAATATTAATTTAAATAAATGTAAACTAAACTATAAGAAAATAAGTAGTTATATAGAATCTATTATGATGCCAAGTATGACATATAGATCTCTATTATTTTCCCGTGGAATGGTACACAACTATCCCCACATGCAATTTGTATGCATAAAAAAAATAGGGTAGTAATGGGTGGGAGAAACCCCCAAACCCTGTAATGTTTATTTTTGAAATTTTATTAAATGGCCAATTTTTTCACTTTTTCCCTAATTTTGACCTTAACTAGTTTTGATGTCTAGACCTCCAAATTGACCCAGATGCTCCAAAATTTTCTCAGAAGGTACATGGATGATAAAATAACTTAAATATTATGTTTAGGTATGTTTTATTACCACCCAATTACTTCTTAAAACTTGTTTAATGTTCTGTTCAAAGTAGGAGTCTTTACTAGAAAATTGGGGCTCCAATTCCCCCTGGGTAATTGCTAGAAATGGCTTCTCAAATGGTCCCAAAGTCACTGGAATTTCTGAAAAAAAGGTAGGGTGTGTGTGAGGTACATTTTTAAATTCTCATATGCATCATGGTTCAGTTTATACATGTTTTTTTAATGACTCTTTCCAAAATAGCTCCCAAATCACAATTTCGACCCTTGGGGAAAATGCACCAAATCTTCTCCCAATGCAATAAAAATGAGTAAAATGGATTCCAATTATTAAGTAATGAACATGATACTTGAAATAAACATTAATTACAGTCAATTAATCTTACATTTATCATATATACATTCCTCCATTCGAAATAATAAGCATTATCATGGCATATATCAAAATAGAGTGGAAATGGTCGTTGTTTGCTCATTAAAAGTCATTTTGACATACAAATATTGGGTATTTCGACTTGAAAATTTATGAGAATTAAGAAAAGGGAATATTTAACTTATTAAAATCATAAATATATCATTAATATCTCTCCCAAATAGTACATGATCTCACCCAAGGCGCAATCCCTCCATGAGCATGAATATGCAAAGAAAACTGGAAATGGTTGAGAGAAAGTGATGAAATAGAATAATCCACATGATACCCTGGATATTAAAACTAAAAATTATACTCCATTAAATATCCATTAAATACCTAAATTTTCTCTCCAAACACCAACTTGGATGGGAATCTTTCACCCTCGAAATTGGCTAAGGCAAGAAAACTAGTCATCCACTAGCTCTCATAATTCACAAATGACACTTTCTAAAATGATAAAAATACATTATATTTGTTTATTACTGTATTTTATAAACATTATTATCCTTCTAAGGTTCCCAGTCCATCCACAAACTCAATCCAATTTGAATTTGGGTGTGTTCTCATGATTTTCCATGTGTCCTCCCTTTCCTAGCCTTCCACCTTCCCCAAATTCGATTTGGATCCCATTGATCTTCCTCAACTCACATGATATATATCTTGGATTATCTATACTAAAATTTCAGATATTTCATATTTCAGCATTCAGATCTGATTTTTGTCATAGGTTTCATAGCATCTTCATCATTGTTTTCATAGAGCTAGGGAATCTAGTCCAAGTGTCTCACTACCTCCAAAAGGATTCTTCATTTCCCATGTAAGTTACATTTCCTCCAAAATTGGACCTATGATGCATATTTCTAAGTGTATTATCCTTATAACTCATCCAAGAACCTTTATACTTCCCATGGATTCGAAATTGTAAGAGTAGGATGCCATGTGGCACATAAATTCTAGCTTGTGTGGGCCCCATAGTCTCCATGTGTCTCCGTGCTTTATTGCCACTTTGTTGAGGCCTGGAAATTCACAGGCAACAACAGTAAGGGATTCTTCCCAGTCAACATTCCCAACTAGCCCGTGACTATTTGGTATGGGGAATCCATCAGGTTTGCGGTCCGGCTACCGTACGTCAAAGTAACAAAAACAAAGGCTTTACCGGTTGTGGCTCGGTCCACCGTGTATTTTTGTATTTTTGATTTAAGTATGATATACATATGCCTAATTAACCATGCATGGTGATAAGGATGCAAGGGGCAGTCACAACGTGATGTGCAGGTTCTTACCTCTCGTCTTAGCACTCACAAGCCTCCCATTCTAAGGTCCATTCTAACGTTGTTCAGCCAATCATCAAATAAAAACACTTGTGCTTCTGGCAGGTGATAGGCCAGAGCTACATATCTGGGGCTATAAGCAGCATAGACCTGTTTTTCAACATTTTCCAGGATCATTGTGGTGACATATGCCCGGGGCAGAATCCAACCGATTACTTCAGAGCATGGGAACAGCTTCGGTCTGGTGGCGATCTTCATCAGCAAATATCTCTCTATGTTGGTATATATGGATTCTTCTTCCAAGCCCATATCAGGAACTTCTTTGCACATGATCAGCCTGTAAATCTCCCCCCACTGGTATTCAGGTTCGACACCAGATATACACTTAGTGTCTTCGTATATGTATTCCATTTTGGTGACAACTTCCACTTCTGGCTCCTCCTCGACCATAGGGGCCTTCTTCTTTTGTCTTTTTGACATTGTAAGTTCAAATTCTTCCTATTATACATACAATGCATCATCATTAAGGATTTTCCACCTAAGTTACAACTATTGAAACACAATGTGCAGTGTTCAGTGACTTTGTCTATGTCTAGCATGCTGAAAAATAGTTATGTGCAGTAAATTGTGCAAACTACCACTGATTCCCACTACCCAACAATTTTAACAATATAATCAGGTGAAAAAACATCTACATTAACATGAAGAAAACTTCCACTCCCTGTGGGTGCCATTATCATTTCGTTGCGTGGGACGGACAGGGGAAAAACAAAATATTTCAACGGTGTTCTAACAAAACCATGCCCACGCAATTTATGGTTAACCAACTAAAAACAGTGGCCTATCCCCTTCCCCCCAGCTCGGGTTCAAAATCAACTGAACACAGAACAGCGTGGAAAACAATGGCTGCTATTTGA
Source organism: Pseudotsuga menziesii (assembly GCA_001517045.1). Classification (NCBI taxonomy): domain Eukaryota; kingdom Viridiplantae; phylum Streptophyta; class Pinopsida; order Pinales; family Pinaceae; genus Pseudotsuga; species Pseudotsuga menziesii. The sequence continues at coordinate 123,522 of LPNX010423621.1, forward strand.
GGCTGCGGGTAAAATGAAAACCACACAAAGGGGAATACCACTCCAGCTGCTACAGGAAAACCATAAAAGTCTTCTCCCGCAAAACAACATCATACCGGGCAATTTGGTGCAGACGGCGTAACGGTCGTCTGCACCGAGCCCTCATCACTACCCATAGGGTCGAGAGAATATAAGGGCCGTGGACAAAATACTACTCCATGGGTTAAAACATCCGCACTACCAGTTATGCTATAAATCCCCCACTATATATGCATGTAAAATGTGGTCGAGGGAGAACAGCCCTAGAAAAAACCCAACCGTGGGAAAATTCAACAAATGCTTCAAACGGAACGAGGTTAGGGCAACAATGAGCCTACCTGGAAACGATGCGTAACCGGCATGGAGAGGCCTGTCGAGCTTCACGATTGAGACACCTAGACTGCGTGTACCGAAAATAGGGAACCGAACGAGCGTGAGCGAATGACAGCACGTGATAACGACAGATGGAACGGAAACAGTCGAGAATAGAATAATAAGCATGTCTGCCCCATGTACATATATATAAACAAATGCAAGCGGTGGGAACACACTAAAGGATCGGATAGTGGAAGCCAAACTGATCGGAAGTCGAAAGTGTAACTTCTTCCGCAACGTCGGACGACCAAATGCTAACTCTATCAGCGGGGATAACCGAGCGATAATCAACAACACGCGTCGAAGCTTAAAGCGGAACGAGAACCGCAACGGTGGAAGAACAAAGGAAAAACCGCTCCGCAATACGAGCTCAGAATCAGGAGAAAAATGACTAGAACATCAGAGGGTTAATGACTTCTACAGCCGCAACAGTGGTGAATAAAGCATGCGACCTTCCGCAACGTCGAAGTCAAAAAACAACTCAACGGCCAAAAAATATAAGCTCTCCACAGCCGCAATGGTGGAATCCCACGACTTACGAGATCGACAAAAATAACAAAGCAGGAGTCGAAAGCCAAAACATTAATCGGACAAGATAGCAGTTTTCCGTCTGCAACGGCGGAAGAAGAAGTAATAAAGGTTCTGAAGCAAAACCAAAAAGGCAGCTGATTGAGAAAACGCCTCGGAGAAAACTTAGAAGCCAAGACTAATTATTTTGCCACAATGGTGGGAGCACCAACCAAACAACCTCCAGTTCAATCCAGTTGAGAACGTATCCAAAGGCAATAACCAAATTTGAACAAACAATGGATTGTTTCAAGCGCTAGAGGAAGAATCATAACAAGTGGTAAATCAATTCAAGCATTAGAAAATCATTCTGAGAAATCATTACTAGACCAACTCAAAGAAGAAAACCAAACTAATCCAAAGCAAAGGAGGGTCCTAAAATTTTTTGGAATTTTGGGAAATTGTTGCAGCTGCAACAATTGGCGACTACCTGGTGAACCCTAGATTTCTGACTTAACTTCTTCCCAGTAAAAGACTGTCTAGCTCAAAATTTAAATCTTCTAGATGTTTGTATTCATAGGCTAGCCAAATTATGCATTTAAATCATTAAGAAGTAGTCCATTCTTTGGGAAATGGTGACATCAGAAATATTTGCATGTCTGAATAACTCTTTGGAGGCCAAATAAGTGAGGTTTATTTTTCCCGTCCTTAGGTAGTTTCAAGCTTGGACACCACAGGATTGTAACAGATAGTAAATAGCATTATCCTTTTGTTCCTCATTCCCATGCCAACTGCACTTTTATGCCATTTGAACTTTAGTTCTTTTGAGTCCTCCATCTGCCTTTCTTTCTAAATTTTATTCAGGATCCTCTCTTCATAATGTCCTTTTGTGTGAGAGAAGGATTTACTTTTCATCTCATGGATGGAGAGGAACTTTTGGCAATTTGAGATTCATGCTTTTGATACTTTGCTTTGATATGTATTGTTTCTTTAAGGAGTTTTTACTCTTGATAGCTTTTAACTTTTCTGAAATTATGGCATGGGATCATTTATATATGATATACCGTTTACTCTGCTTCCTTTCCGTGGGTCTTTTGCTGTCACCCCCTTGGACATTTAAGATGTGAAATGGATGGAGCCTTGAAATAGTATTCCAGACCTCTTTTACTTCTGAGTTATTTACAAGGGTTAAGTAAGACTTCAATGAATGCATGGCCAGTTAGGAACACTGCTACTAGAAGACATTCTACATTTAAAAGTACAGGCTTTTTCCCAAGATTTCAGTTAATAAAGAACCCTGATGTTTGCATTGCAACCAAAAGTTTTCCTCTTTATTCAACATAAAAAGAACTAGTAACAAAGCATTTAAATCAAAAGAAAACAGCATCAAATCAAATAATCAAAAAGAAAACAACACCAAAGCATTAAAGAAAAACAACATTATTTATGTACAAGGCAAAAAGAAAAGAAAAGAAAATGTGGACCTACCCTTAAAAATATTCAACCAAATGAGTTAAAGGGCTAGGCTGAGGTGAAGGTCGAAAATCTATCCATGGTCTAAGTGTACCATTTTTGAAATTGAGACCATATCTACTAGTCTACATTCATCTTCATCAGCCTGAGGAAGTTGAAGGAGCTTAGGCTGAGTGTCAATTGTAGAATTGGCCTTTCTTGAGGTATGATGTCTTAGCTTAAGCTTAGTCAGATAATTTCCCAGGACAGAGTTACGAGGTTCACTATTTTCTCCCAGCTTAGTGACAGTGTGCTTCATGTAGGGTTCTCTCAAAATTTTAATCCGATTAGGGGTACCCTTAAGAGGCAACCATAAATGAGACCAGGTTGAAGCAAAATAACCTTTCAACCTGGCATACCAATCTCGGTTGAGAATTAGCCCATATCCACCCAGTATGTCAGCCACCATAATGTCAATAAATTGACATATATTGTTATTTGCAGCAAAGTGAATCAGGACATTTTTCATCTCTCCCACTACTTTGACTCTTGTGCTGTCTAATTGCATCACTTCCCAGGCTATGGATTCCGGCTGTCCATTAATCTTTTTGCAAACTTCCAGTGGCATAACATTCACCGCTGATCCAGAATCTACCAAGAAATTATGCACATTATGATTCAGCATTTCTAGGGTCAAGAGAAAAGGCGGGGTTTCATATTTTTCTTCCCAACCTGGTTCTATGTCTTCTTCTCCTGGTCAGTTTTGAGTAGGTATATCTTCTTTAAGCTCCTAAATTTATTCAGTGTTTTCCTCATTAACACCTAACTGTTCTTCTATAGGTTTGACAGGCTCACTGATTAGCTCGGTTTCCTGGTTGACAGTAGTGACTTCAAGTATTTTGTCTTTAACCTTCACATCAACCTGTCTCTTGACATTCTCCCGCAATTTTTTAATATTTGAAATGATTTCATTTTCTTGAATTGCTAGGTCTGTATCTTTTGTTGTTGGTGGTGTGTATTCAGATTTAAGAGTGTTCTCTTCTATGTTGAAAAGCGAGCTACCATTCCATAAGAACATGGTATCATCATCTTGTTTCTGTATGGTCTGGTTTTTTTCCTTCTTCCTTACCACTGTCCTTAGTTAATTTAGATTCCCACAGCTTATTCATCACCAATGTCATCGATTTTAACCATTGAGGACACTTCTTTTCAAAATGAGGTTGTTGGTGAAAAGTGCAGAAATTATCACCCCCTACTTCTGTTATGTTTATTGATGGTAAATTTGGTGGAGGTATTTTCCATTGGTTGCTATCTTCTTTTTTTGGTAGTAGGGTTTGTAAGTTTTCTGAGCTTCCCTCCCTTTCTCTAGATCTATTATTCTGTTGGATAGATTCTGCATCATTTTCAGCATTCCCTGATAATCATAAGATTGTTCTTCTTTCGGTTTAGACAGCAATAATGTTCTTCTCTCGATAGTCTTTTCTCTCAATTGATCAGGATAGTATTCTATACTTTCCTTTCTAGCCCTACCTTTTTTGCTTCTTCATAAGTCTCTACCAACGTGGGTTGTGCTTTAATTTTGTCAAACATGGCTAATTCAGGACCCAGGGCAAAGGTGAAATATTCAATTAAGACCTTGTCAGAGGGTCTGTCAGCTTCAGAAAAGTTCTTTAGGTATGTTGAAAATCTTTGAGTGAAAGTATGTACCTTCTCATTCTTCTCTTTTCTTAACAAACCAATACCTTTCATTAGTGAGGCATGTGTCTTTTGGGCTGAATACTTACTTCTGAAAGTCCTTTTGAAGGTGTCCCAATCAAGAATGGATTTTGTAGGCAAACTGAATTACCAGGATGTTGCTGCTCCCTTAAGGGTGTGAGGGAACAATCTACAGACAACATCTTCGTACTCCCCATCCCTTAACCCTTCTACTGCTAAATAGAAACTCTGCAAGTGGTCATCTATAGCAGTCTTTTCATCAGGATCAAACTTAGGCAGTAGCTTATCAAAAGCTTGAGGTAGGTTATGCAAGGGAGGTGTGAGGTTCAAAGGTGACCTAGCTCTCCAAGCCGGTAGTGGATTGGGCTGATTCACATTTACACCAGCCATGAGCAAGGTGAATGAAACAGACTTTGAGCAAAGAGCAATGTAAGGTGAAAATGGGATTTCTTACTTCAAAGGTAGAACCAAACTTGTGAGTGCTTGGGTTAGGTTGAAATCTTCAAAACATCTATTGGTAAGGTAATCTTGGGAAAATAAGTTTCCACGGCCAGCCATGCACTGGCGGCCCTCCTTCTAGCACCAGAACTATTGAGGCCTAGAAATTCACAGGCAACAACAGCAAGGGATTCTCCCCAGTCAACATTCCCAACTAGCCCGTGACTGTTTGGTATGGGGAATCCGTCCGGTTTGTGGTCTGGCTACCGTAGGTCAAAGTAACAAAAAAAAGGCTTTACCGGTTGCAGCCCGGTCCACCATGTATTTTTGTATTTTTTATTTAAGTATGAGATGCATATTCCTAATTAACCATGCAGGGTGATAAGGGTGCAAGGGGCAGTCACAACGTGATGCGCAGGTTCTTACCTCTCGTCTTAGCACTCACAAGCCTCCCAATCACATATGCAGTAATGAAGCAAACTAACTATCTATCTATCTATCTATCTATCTATCTATCTATCTATCTATTTATCTATCTATCTATCCCCGGGGAGCAAACTGTAACTTAATTATGAGTAATGTGTATTTTGCATGCATTATAAAGAGAAATTATAGGTAGTTGATGTTTCTTCCTACAACACATGAACGATTAAAGATATCTCAACAATTAGATAGCCAATTGTTTTATGAATAGCATACATTACTCATGGTGGTAATTCCACAAAATAAACCAGAAATCATTTAAACAAGAACATAGGTTCTAAGAGTTGGAACGATCTCACGGTTAATGGACAAAAAGCTGGAAAAACAAAATAGTTCAAGTTTCAGCCATCCACAACATAACATTTGAAAGTGCCACCAATCTTTCTCCAACAGGCAAACAATACTTCTTTATTGCAAAGAGAAATAGTTCTTCTTACAATATAGCTTTTCCTGTCTAACTGGGAAAAAGCCCCTTTTTCCCTCTTAGTCTATTACATTTATACCTCACAGGGTGAAACTGTTGGGCTGCCCAAAAGTACCTTTTGGGCTTCCCAACTCCTCACCTCCCAACATTTCATCTTCCTCAAATATTTACAAAATCGTTACATATTGCAAAAAGTGACCAATCTTTTATGAGGAGGGCCCCACTTGGGCATCCAAAAATTTCTTCCATGCCATAGCTTCAGAGGCAATGCCTTCAAATGCACAAGGTTCTAAAAACTGAATGTTGATCTCAAACTTTGTAGCTTCATTCTTTATAGCCTCAATTCTGGTTGCACTTAATCAAAGCCGGTCCTCCAAAAGCTACACACTAATGGCTGAATGATCTACTTCACTTCTCAAGATCTGATCATCCAAGGCTTTGATATGCTGCACTTTCGCTTCCTCCTCCTAATATTTCTTTTGCAACATCTCCACAAATGCGTTATGATCCGGGAAAGCGTCAAGCCTCTGCTCGGCTTCTATCTGGCACCGGTTGTAGGTAATAAGGAGCCTTCTAAAAAAATCTGTGCATGCTCCTTTCGTATTTTTAATGGCTTTCTTGAAATCCTCCACGGTATTTATAGCAAATTCCAATAGGTCATAATCCCACTTGAGGGCCTGTTGATTTTTTGCTGGTAGCTCTGTTGGAGTTTCTTCATTGCTTTCCAGCCTTGCCATTCTTGCAGTCAGGATTTCAAGGACATCCTGAGATCGATCAATGAAATAAGAGGAAGTCTCCAGGATTTCCTCCAATCGGCTATCTACCTACAGCACCTTGCACCTCTCTCCTTCTATAGCAATATGTAGCTGCAGCATCTTATCCTTCTAGGCCAAGACATGCTCTTTGAATGGTTGGAGGTTAACCTGCTACTCCCTTGCTTCCTCCAGAGTAGTTGTTAGGGAAGAAATCTGCTCTTGATGTTTCTTTCCATGTTCTTGGGTGTGCATCTCACTGGCCTCCAAGATGATCTTTTGCTATTCTTCTAGCTCTTCTACCTTTCCCAGCATATTCTTCAGCTTTTCTAGTTGCCTCTTGCACAGCTTTTCTTTTCTCTTCTTCTTCTATGTGCAGCCACCCTGCAGCTTCTTGTGCCAACCTCTGGGCTTCCTCATTTCTTCTCTTGGCTTCTTCCTCAGCTTTTGCTTGTTCATCTCCCTTTCCACCTTTGGTGGTGATCTTCTTCTTGAATCTTCTTCTCAAAGCTGTTATGTTCAAGGCACTTTGGAAGATAGATTCTTCCCTATCCCAATGGTGGGTGTACTCAAAGTGGACGTTATTTTCTTTGCAATGATCGGCCACTTTGCTGCGGGAATCATTTCTGTGGAAGCGCATCTCGCCAAAATGAAACCTTTCCAACTCTTCTACAAATTCATCTGCTTTCTTCACCCTAGTGAACCTGTAACTTCCTAACTTGAAGGGCAAAGGAGGATAAGCAGTCTTCTTGTGCTCAAACAAGAAGCTCCCTATGCCATCCAAGAAGACTTGCCTCACTGCCTCCTTGTGAATGATGTAGTCAGTGGCGTATTTGCGTAGCAGGGAGGGTGCTCTTGAACCTCCAAACATCCTGAAGTAAAGGCCATCTTCAGTCAGATAGTAGTCTGCATATTCTTGCATTACTTGCAGTGCCTCCTTTGACATGCAATCACACTCCTTCAGAAAAATGAGTGTATATAAGGGCATGATGAAGTGCTCACAAACTTATCGATAATGACTGTGGTACTGGTGTGCCCACAATGGTCTATAATCAGAATAGATAGGCATCCTCTCCCTATCCCAGATGCACCTGAGGCCAGGGAAAGGCTGATTGCACAATATACAGTCTACAAGTATGGAACTCATGTAGAACTCAAATCTTTTTTGGGATACTCCACCCAAGGCTGAGGCCAAGCAGGCAGAGAGGGTGTTAGATACAATGCTGGCCCAGTTGAAAATTGTCCCCTGGGTTGCAACATAAAAAATGATGGGAATCCATTCCAATTTGAAGAACCTGCCATGGGCTCTCCCAAAAATCCTGTTGAGCATTAAAGCTACGAACCTATATGGGGTTCTTAAGCTAGCTGTATCATAATCACCTGTCGGCCTGTTCCTGAAATGTTTTCCAGGAAACAACATGTTTTTCATAGTTTCAACAAGGTCCATTCTAATGTTGTTCAGCCAATCATCAGATAAAAACACTTGTGCTTCTAGCAGGTGATAGGCCAGAGCTACATATCCGGGGCTATAAGCAGCATAGCCCTGTTTTTCAACATTTTCTAGGATCATTGTGGTGACATATGCCTGGGGAAGAATCCAACCGATTACTTCATAGCATGGGAACAGCTCCATTCTGGTGGTGATCTTCATCAGCGAAGATCTCTCTATGTTGGTATATATGGATTCTTCTTCCAAGCCCATATCAGGAACTTCTTTGCGCGTGATCAGCCTGTAAATATCCCCCCACTGGTATTCAGGTTCGACACCATATATACACTTAGTGTCTTCGTATATGTATTCCATTTTGGTTACAACTTCCACTTCTGGCTCCTCCTCGACCACAGGGGCCTTCTTCTTTTGTCTTTTTGACATTGTAAGTTCAAATTCTTCCTGTTATACATACAATGCATCATCATTAAGGATTTTCCACCTAAGTTACAACTATTGAAACACAATGTGCACTGTTCAGTGACTTTTTCTATGTCTAGCATGCTGAAAAATAGTTATGTGCAGTAAATTGTGCAAACTACCACGGATTCCCCATACCAAACAGTCACGGGCTAGTTGGGAACGTTGACTGGGGAGAATCCCTTGCTGTTGTTGCCTGTGAATTTCCAGGCCTCAACACACTTCAATTTTCTCTTTTATTTATTTATTTATCTCATTTATTAAATATTTATTCCATTCTAATTTTCAAACATCATTCATTTTCCCCCTTATTCCAAATCCCAAATCTTCCACCCCCAACCTAGGAAACTAGTAATTTTCCTCCTTGGCAATTATTTGACTCTTAACATCAATTTAACAAAATATAATGATTATGGAAAATGTTCTTAGGACATTGTGACCCAATGCAAAATTTGGGACAGGACAAATCCTCCCTTCCCAGTATTGCTTGTCCTCAAGCAATTTCAAACATGGGTGTTGAAGAACCTACTTTCTATATGATTCTTTGAAGTTTCCACTGAGTTTCCCAACTTTAAGTCTTTGAGATTCCTTGAATATTTTAGAGAGGAACCACAATGCTTTTTGCTGCACTGCTCTTATTAAAATCACTTTATTAAGTGGGGAATCCATCTCCCATATTAATTGTTTCCCAAAAAAAATGAAATCAATGGGACAAAAAATATATATCCCAAGGTCCCATTGCTTGTATTGTAAGATTGCTCTCTAACCCATACCATTAGGAAAGAGAATTCTGGGATCCCATTTTCTTGTATGCATTCTTCCAAACATCATGCATACATAATATATATCATCAAATTACATAACAACATAATAAAATTGTACATGAAGGAAGTGCCTCATCAATCATGAAAGTTCTTATACCTCAAAGTAGACCACCATTTGCCAAGTGCATACAAGCTTCAAGTGACCAATAAAATATGCTCCAATGACATAGGTGAGGATCCCATGTCCTATAATGCTGCTCCAAAATGATGTGTCATGCATCAAAATTTTCAGCCATCTATTCTTTCATCCAAGAAGTGATTGAAGAATCTCCACTAAAATCTGAACCAAATAATGAGCAAAGAAAACATGAAGACTTCAAGTGGATCAAAGAAGTCTCATCAATACACCCATGAATATGTATATCATCATGAAATAACAGAGGATTTTTCTGCCAATAATAATGTTCTTCAATCACATATCTCTTCAACCAAGTGTTGGATGAATTTCCTCCAACATCAAATGAACCAAGTGTTGAGCAAGAGAAACCATGAGTCTTCAAGTGACTCAAATGCATATCATAGGTGCATCCATGTAGATTTGCATCATCATAAAGTAACAAAGGATACTACTTAAAATGTGAATAATATTGTGCTCCAACCATGTCATCACAAAAAAGTATATCTAGGAGTTCCATACTCCTCATGTGGAACCATCAAAAAGAACCCTTTCACCCATACTTCATTGAGACTAATGCTGCAAAAAATGGAATTGTAGGATGTAGGATAATGAAATAAATCATCCAAATGATCAAAAAGTGCAGAAGTTTCATCATGGGAAGGGTCCATATAGGTATTATCATGCATATCCTTCAAAATTGTGAATTCTTTGTCATAGATTGGTTCCAATGTAGAGGAATCGTGCTCTTCTTTAAAAATTGCATAACCTTCTGTTGAGGCCCCGAAATTTGCAGGCGACAACAGTAAAGGATTCTCCCCAATCAACGTTCCCAACTAGCCCGCTGACTATTTGGTGTAGGGAATCCATCCGGTTTGCGGTCCGGCTACCGTAGGTCAAGCAACAAACAAAGGGTTTACCGGTTGCGGCCCGGTCCACCGAGTTTTTTGCATTTTGACTTAAATTATTAAATGCAGGTGCCTAACTAACAATGTAGGGTGATAAAATGCAGGGAGCAGTCACAATGTGATGCGCAGGTTTTTACCTCTCGTCTTAAGGCTCACAAACATTCAAATCACATACGACAAGAAAATAAACTACTTATCTAAACTATCCCTAGGGAGCAGAATTAGCATTTATTGGTGAGCAATACACTTTGTACGTGCATAATAAAGAATTACAGATAGCTGATACTTCATTCAAGACACATGAACAATTACAGATATTTAAACAATCAGATAGCTAATCGTTTCATGAATAACACTTATTACTCACAGTGGAAAACATCATATAATGTACTGAAGAACATTCAACAAGAACATAGGTTCAGGGAGTCAAACACTCTCACAGCAAATGAAACACAGCTAAAAATGAAGTAGTTCCTCTTCAACATTATTCGTTTAGTCACATTGATACATTCCACATTTTGCTTTCTCCAACAGGAAAAAGTTACAGTTCCTCCTTGTAAAATGAAGTAGTTCCTCTTACAAAGAAATGGTTTACCAATCTTTTCCAGGGAAAAAAGCCCTTTCTTAGTTCCACTTTCCTATATTTAAACTACCATTACAGAGCCCTTTCGTTTTCCCCCAGATGCATGGTCTTTCAGTTTCTCAAACGCTTCACATTCCCATATCTTGTCTGTATGCAATCATGAGCCACTTGTTAACGGATCAGTTTTTTGGTTCGCGCCTTTAAGGCTCCAGATTTCATCCTCCACTCCCCTAGTTTTAGTCACACTTCCGCCAAACGGGTCCGTCTTTCTCTGCACCTCGGTAGATTTGACCGCTTCCTTCAAAACCGCCTGCCATTAATCGATAAGCATCATTCAAAATATAAAATATTAGCAATTAAAAACGACTATTCCACAAGGAAATGGCAAGGCATACCACCCGCGGGTTTGAAAAACCTATCCTATGATGGTCAATAGGAAACTTACTAGTGGGAAACTTAGATTCGGCAATTGGAAAGAAATAAGATCAGAGACCACAAGGTTTTCCCAGCCGCAACGCCGGGTGAGGCATAAGTTGTGAACAAGCGAAACGCGGGCAAGACGAGCTTTAAGTCCGAAGTCGAATGGTTTTCCGTTTCGGGGGTGGGAACACTCTTCCTGCCGCAACGGCAGAAAGGTAGAGGCTTCAGGCATGCGACGAAAGGTGGGAAAAGTAAATTGAAAATCGAACGGCTTTGACATCGGACAAATAAACGATTTTGGAGCCGTAATGGCGGAGGGGCTGAAACTTCACAGCTTCCGATCCAAAATAAAATTTACGCCCGATCACAGAAAAACTAAGTGTTGAAAAGCTCAATATAGCAGCGGCCAGACTAACCTATCTCAAAGACAATGGTTTACTTAAAAGGCAACTGATCTGACTAAACTCTGGCTATCAAAACCACATCCACCTCGACGATCTACAATAAAATATTAACACAAACGTGCTCTGGAGAAACAGGCTACGAATCAATCATTAGAATCGACCAAAGCTATGGCTAGACCAGACCTTCATGGATCACACGAAATCAACAACTCTAAGTGATAAGGAGGGGCCCCGAAAATTAAGAAATTAGGGGAAGAAAAGTTGTAGCTGCAACAACTGGCGATTTCCTGGTGAACCTAGATCTCTGGGAGATCAACCTTTGAGTGACAGAATGTTCAACAACAAAAAGCATCATATTGAATTCTTCCAGCAATATGGATTTCTTAAATGACAGCAGTATGTACCCTTAATCATTGATGACAATCCAATTAGGGAGAGTGGAAACCAAAATCGTCAAGTCCAGATAACTATGCTGAGGCCGGAGGATGAATTTCATTATTACCACTGTCTTCAGGTGGCTAAAAGATTTGGACACCACAGGATTGGAGCAAATGGTAAACAGAAAAATTCATTTGTTCCTCATTCCCATGCCATTTTCACACTCTTCTGGTGCTTTCGGACTTTTGTCCTGTTTCATATGAGTTTGCTTACATGCCTTTCTTACTGAATCTTGATTCAAGATGCTCTATCCCATAGTGTCCTTTTTTGTGAGTGGTGTACTTCAAGTTCAAACCCACGGACGGAGAGGATCTTTCAGCAATTAAGTATTTGTAATTAGGCTCCTGCTTTGATTTATGATGCTTTCATAGGAGCTTTTGACTCTTTATTTGCCTTTTGGCATTCGTTTCTTGGCATGGGATCATTTATAATTAATACACTGTTCACCTTGCTCCTTTCCATGGGTCCTTTGCTGTTGCTCCTTAGGACATTTTAAATGTGACGTGGATGGAGCCTCGGCATAGTACCCCAGACTCCTCGAATCTGGTTTATTTCACCGGGGTTAAGCAGGACTTCAATGCACATAGAGTTTTTTCAAGAAAAGTGCTATATTGGAAGAAATTCTTTCATATAAATTAGCAACACACAGTCTGATGCCAAAACGTTTATCAAACCCAAAAATTTCGGATGTTCCCTATGCAACCATGTGTTCGTCCCTTTTATTGAAAACAAGAAACTCAAAATAAAGCAAACTGAAAAAACATGACTCAAAGACAGCTAAATGGCTTATTTATATACAAGGCAGAAAACTCACCGAAAATCAAGAAAAATAAGGCTTGAGAACCAAACCATTCACTGGTAAATTCTCTTCCCACCCTTGCAGATCTTGCAGTTTATAAGTAGAAGGACCAATCTTTGCTAAAATCTGAAAAGGGCCTATCCACAACTGCTAGAACTTAGTATGTTTTCCTTTTTCATCATGGGCATGATCCCATTTGAGGACTAAGTCTCCTACTTCAAAGTCTTTTGTCCCAACTTTATGCTTGTCAAACCATTTCTTAACTGACTCTTGTTGGAGCTTAAAGCATTCTTTGGCTTTAGATCTAGCCTCCTCTGCTTTCAGGAGATTATATATTCTTATTTGTAAAACTTCATCATCCGATCCCCTAGACTCTTGAGCTAGTATGGAAGATGGTAGCATGATATTGGGAGGGAGGATGGCTTCTTTACCGTAGACAAGGGTATAGGGTGAAAATCCTATAGCAGACTTGGGGGTGACTCTGTCATCCCACAGGGCGTTGGGTAAGGCTGAGTGCCAACTCCTCTGGTTTTCTATTACAGTCTTCTTCAGAATTCTAATCAGGTTTTTATTAGAGGATTCGGCCAGGCCATTTCCTTGTGGATAATAGTTAGCAGAATAATGCAATTTTATTCCTTTATCATGAGAAAATGCATTCAATTTGATCGATGAAAAGTATTTAGCATTATCAAAGACTAACGAAACTGGAACTCCAAACCTGGTCATGATATGATCTTGTAGGAAGCTGATGACTTCGTCTTCATTTATCTTATGCAGTGGGATAGCTTCGACCTAGCGAGTGAAATAATCAGTCGCAGTAAGAATGTACTTGTGCTGTAGGGATGAATTTGGCTTTATTTCTCCAATAATGTCCAACCCCCATTGCTCAAATGGTTCTGTGATCATCACAGGCTTTAGGGGTGCTGCTGCTTTAGGCTGTCTTCCACCACACCTTTGGCAAACATCACACTTTCTGACGTGTGCGTGTGCATCCTTGAAGAGTGTAGGCCAATAATAACCAGCTCTGAGGACCTTGTGGGCTGTACTGTCCCCTGAATAATGTCCCCCAGCCAGACCATCGTGCAATTCAGACATTACTTTCTTGGCATCTTCTTTCTCCAAGCATCTCAGAAGGACTCCATCGTAGTTTTTCCTGAATAATATTCCTTCAACAAGTTGATAGGAGGCTGATTTAAGACGTAACGCTCTTCTTTGCTTGGAATTCCAATGTTATGGCAGCAGCCCTAACTAGAAGTAATGTACAAGGTCTCTATACCAAGACTCAAGAGCTGTAAACAAAGGGCATACATCCATTACATGTAATTCGGTTTCATCTTCCCAGGCTTGTTCTTCATTGTTCCCACTTTTAGTCATCAATTTGCATAACCCTTGACCTTTGACTATAGAGGCTAGCTTGAATTCAAGGTCATACTCTTGAAGGGCTGTTACCCAGTTGCCCCTCCTCTCTCCTAACTCTTTCTGTATGAGAAGGGATCTTACGGCTGGGTAGGGGACTATTACCTTGGTTCGATTCTTTAATATATAAGGCCTGAATTGCTTCACTGCCTTAAACACTGCATAAGCTTGCTTATCAATAGACAGGTAATTTAACTCATCCCCCTACAGACCAGTACTCATAAAGGAGATTGGGAATTCATCCCCCCCATCCTCCTTTTGCGTGAGTACAGCTGCCAGCGAATCATCGGATGTGAATGTATACATAATAAAGTCTTTATCAAAGTCGGGGATTTTCAAGGAGGGAGCGTGTGCAACAGTAGTTTTAATCTTGTTGAAAGCATCCTTCTCAATATCAGTCCACTTAAATTGTGCATTTTGTTTGACCATCTGCTGGAGTGGTTTGACAGTCTGAGCGAAGTCAGGCACAAACCTTCATACAAAATTTATGGTTCCCATAAATGATTGCATTCCCTTTTTATTATGGGGCATGGGAATTTGTTCAATGGCCTTAATTCTTTCTGCGTCTATAGATATACCCTTCTTTGAAACTATGTGCCCCAGTAACTTACCCTCAGTGACGGCGAACACGCACTTCTTGGGATTGAGGGAGATGCCATATTTTCGACAGCGTTTGAAAATTTGCTTTAGGTGAAAAGCGTGCTCTCCTCTTTTCTTTGAGAATATTGTAATGTCATCAAGGTACACCAGAGTGCTTCGTCTAATTAGTCTGCAGAAAGCTATGTCCATAGCTCTCTGAAATGTCTCTCCCGCATTAATCAGTCCAAAGGGCATCCTTCTATAGGAAAAAGTTCCCCACTTTGTCCTGAACGTTGTTTTTAATCTGTCTTCTTCAGCTACCAACACTTGATTGTAGACAGAGAACCTGTCTAATAATGAAAACAGTTCAGAACCTGAAACCATTTGTAGCAGCTGCTCCATAGGTGGCACAAGATAGTTATCTTTATCCGATGCGCGGTTTAAGTTCCTGAAATCCACACACAGTCTAATTTCTCCTGAATTCTTTCTAACCGGTACCAGATTTGATACCCACTCAGAGTGTCTGACTTTAAAAATGATTCTGGCATCCAACAATTTCTTTACCTCACTCTGAATCAGTGGTTCCAGTTTTGGATGCATTTTCCTCAAGGGCTGCTGATACGGCTTGACTCCCACCTTGATAGGAATAACGTGTTTGATGATGCTAGTATCGTATGTCTTTAACTCTTGGTATGTCCAAGCAAAGACATCTTTGTATTGTTTAAATAGGATGATGAACTTGTCTCTCTCTATCGGCAAATAGCATTTGCCAAGATTCACGAACTTAGGCGCCGTTTCAGTCCCCAAATTTATCAGCTCGAACTGTAGAGTTGAGCTGTGAGTTTTCATGTTGGCAGGTCTCCTAAACTTTTCATTGAAGTCAAACATCTTTTCTAACGTTCATACCCCTTTAGGGATGAAATTATCAAATTTCATCTCGGCCCGGTATTCTTCATCATCAATAATCGCTCCTTTGAATACCTCGTCATTTGTTAAACATTCTATAATTTGCTGGTCATCATCTAACGCACGCAGGTTGGTAATCATATCAGGTACTGAAGGCCTGAAAAGCAATTCAACAGTACATCGATTATTTGAGGGTACAAGCCTAGCCGTCGAAGTAGCTAATAAGTCAACTGCTGCGTTTTTAATTCTTGGGATTGAAATAATGTTGAATGCATTAAAACACTTAAGAAGGTCCCATACCTCATTCTAGTAAGCTTTTAAGTGAGGAGAAACGCAGTGGATTTGATTCCGGATTTGTTTCACAATAATTTCAGAATCCCCAAAAACTTTTAAATTACTTACCTTAAAGTCAATTGCTTTCTTGAGTCCCTGCACCAGCGCTTCATACTCAATTGTATTATTAGTACATTCAAACTCTAATCTACATGAAAGGAAATGTTTATTCTTCTATGGGTCAATTAGGACACAGCCAGCCCCTAACCCTTCTAATGTTTTAGAGCCATCGAAAAATAAAGTTCAAAAATCATTAACTACTAAAAATGAATCTACTCCTACTGCTAAGTCTACTATTTTACAATCAATCTCGCCAGCCTGTGAGAATCGAAGGAGATCAGGCTGGGTATCAGATGGGTTTCCGGCTTCTTCCGCTTGATAATTCCCTGGTTCCAACTCAAGAAAATAATTTCCCAATACAGAATCCACAGGTATATTCTTTTCATCCAGTTGGGTAACATTGTACTTCATGTGGGGTTCTCTTAGAATCTTGATCTGGTTTGGACTCCCCTTGTATGGCAACCATAGGTGCGACCAATCAGAAGCGAAATATCCATTTAACTTGGCTGACCAATCTCTACTCAGCACCAGACCGTAAGTGTCTGGTATATCAGCCACTATGATTTTAATAACTTGGCATACTTTGTCATTGGATGCCAAACGGATTAGGACATCTTTCATCTCACCAATTACCTTAACGTTTGTCCTATCCAACTGAACCACCCTCCACGTGGTTAGCTTTGGCTGCCCATTTATCTTCTTACATACTGATATGGGAATGACATTAAGGGACGCCCCCGAATCTACCAAACAATTGTGCACGTTATGATTAAAAATTTCAAACGTTAGGAGGAAAGGTAGATGCTTAGCTTTAGACTCACCTCCAACGCTGGTTTCTCCAATTCCTTCTTCGTCCTGAGGTTGATTGTCAGCGGGCAGCTTGTCATCTGATGCTTTGAGTGCTTTCAACAATCTCTCTTTTTGATGCGGCACTTTGCACATTTCGAAAAGTGGGACATTCACTTTTACCTTTTTCAAATCCTCCACAATGTCGTAATTCATCGGCTGTCCAGTTGGATGTGGTTTGTCAGCATTTCTTTCACTTGGCTTGGCTGTTGTATCATCCTGCCTAGGACTTTGGCTGGTAATCGTGAATTCGGGAATTTTATCAGCCAAAGCTTTATTTTGAAACTTATTCCTAACATTTCTCTGCAACCTTCTGATCTTTGGAAGAATAAGACTGTCGTCTTCAACCGTTCCTTGGCTTCTTGTGGCCACGTTGGTCTCCATAACACCATGATATCTCTGAGTGTTTCCTTCTTCAGCATCAAATAATGAGACCGAATTCCATAATGCCAAAGTCTCCTTCTTCTGATCTTCATTAGACGTAGAGGCAGAATTTTCTTTTCTTTCTTCATCTCCCTCTTTTGTTAACCTAGAATCTAGCAGTTGATTCATCACTAGCGTCATAGACTTTATCCATTGTGGACAATTCTTCTCAGAGTGCGGCTATTGGTGGAAAGTGCAAAAATTATACATGCCGACCTCTGTTAGATTCATGGATGCAGGATTGTGAGGAGGAGGATTAGAATGATCCTTCTCTTCTCTTTTCTTATAATATGGCTTATAAAACCTTTGTGCCTCATTTTCTTTTTCCATATCTATGATCTTATTGGAAAGCTTCTGCATCATCTTGGCCATATTTTCTAGATCTAGTGACTTTTCCTCATTAGGCTTAGCGAACAATAAGTCTTTTTTCCCCACACCTTTCTCTTCTGATTGTTCTGGATAATCTTCAATACTTTCTCTTTCTGCTTCCACCACTTCTACCTCTTCATAGGTCTCTGTCAGAGTAGGCTTGGCCCTACCTTTCGTAAACATGGCCAAATCAGGACCCAAAGCTGAAGTATAGTACTCAATTAGTACTTTGTCTAAAGGTTTATCTGTTTCAGAGAAGTTCTTAAGATATGCTGCAAACCTTTGTGTGAAACTGTGCACTTTTTCCTTTTTCTCTTTCTTTAATGCACATAGTCCTTTCATAAGGGCAGCATGAGTCTTTTGGGTCCCATAATTACTTCTAAAAATCCTCTCAAAGGTGTTCCAGTCCGGAATCGAGTTAGCAGGCAACCCAAAATACCATGAAGCTGCAGCTCCTTTAAGTGTATGTGGGAACAGTCGACATACTACATCTTCATGCTCCCCAGCCCTTAAACCTTCTATTGCCAAGTAGAAACTCTGCAGATGATCATCCACTAGGATCCTTTCGTTGGGGTCAAATTTAGGTAGCAATTTTTCGAAGGATTGGGGTAAGTCATGTAATGGAGGTGTTAGATTTAGAGGTGATCTGGCTCTCCATGCAGGTGGTGGATTTGGTGGGTTGGGGGTTGGTTTGCATTTACACCAGCCATGAGTCGGGGTGGAGAGTGAGGGGGTGAACCAACAGGAGTTTGAGCTGGAGAACTGTAAGGGGTATCTGGGCCTTCTTGGTTCAAAGGTAATTCAACCTCCTGCAGAACAGTCTCTACAAGTTCTTCCTAGTCTCCAACCAACAGTGAATCTTCTGCTATAGGACGGTCTTTCTTCTTGTATTCTCTTCTGGGTAAGTCAGGGATAATTGGCAACCCTCCAAGCTTCTTTACATATGCCCGGGTGTGCCTTCTTAGGTCGTTAACCACTTTGTTACCAACAGCATATAGATGTTCTCTGTTTTCTTCCGGGGTTGGATTACGGAACCCACTTCTTTCGGAACTGTCACCTGTGGAAAATTATCGGGAAAACAGGTTTCCTCGGCCAGCCATGCACTAGCGGCCCTCCTTCTAGTTCCAAAACTGTTGAGGCCCCAAAATTCGTAGGCGACAACAGTAAAGGATTCTCCCCAATCAACGTTCCCAACTACCCCGTTGACTGTTTGGTGTAGGGAATCCATCCGATTTGCGGTTCGACTACCGTAGGTCAAGCAACAAACAAAGGGTTTACCGGTTGTGGCCCGGTCCACCAAGTTTTTTGCATTTTGACTTAAATTATGAAATAAAGGTGCCTAACTAATAATGCAGGGTGATAAAATGCAGGGAGCAGTCACAATGTGATGCGCAGGTTCTTTCCTCTCGTCTTAAGGCTCACAAACATTCAAATCACATACGACAAGAAAATAAACTAATTATCTAAACTATCCCTAGGGAGCAGAATTAGCATTTATTGGTGAGAAATACACTTTGTACGTGCATAATGAAGAATTACAGATAACTGATACTTCATTCAAGACACATGAACAATTACAGATATTTAAACAATCAGATAGCTAATCGTTTTATGAATAGCACTTATTACTCACAGTGGAAAACATCATATAATGTACTGAAGAACATTCAACAAGAACATAGGTTCAGGGAGTCAAACACTCTCACATCAAATGAAACACAGCTGAAAATGAAGTAGTTCCTCTTCAACATTATTCATTTAGTCGCATTGATACATTCCACATTTTGCTTTCTCCAACAGGCAAAAGTTGCAGTTCCTTCTTGTAAAACAAAGTAGTTCTTCTTACAAAGAAATGGTTTACCAATCTTTTCCAGGGAAAAAATCCCTTTCTTAGTTCCACTTTCCTATATTTAAACTACCATTACAGAGCCCTTTCATTTTCCCCCAGACGCATGGTCTTTCAGTTTCTCAAACGCTTCACATTCCCATATCTTGTCTGTATGCAATCATGAGCCACTTGGTAACGGATCAGTTTTTTGGTTCGCTCCTTTATGGCTCCAGATTTCGCCCTCCACTCCCCTGGTTTTAGTCACACTTCTACCAAACGGGTCCATCTTTCTCTGCACCTCGGTAGATTTGACTGCTTCCTTCAAAACCGCCTGCCATCAATCGACAAGCATCATTCAAAATATCAAATATTAGCAATTAAAAATGACTATTCCACAAGGAAATGGCAAGGCGTACCACCCGCGGGTTTGAAAAACCCATCCTACGATGGTCAACAGGAAACTTACTGGCGGGAAACTTAGAGTCGGCAATCGGAAAGAAATAAGATCGGAGGCCACAAGGTTTTCCCAGCTGCAACGCTGGGCGAGGCATAAGTTGTGAACAAGCAAAACGTGGGCAAGAGGAGCTTTAAGTCGAAAGTCGGACTGTTTTTTGTTTCGAGGGTGGGAACACTCTTCCCGCCGCAACAGTGGAAAGGTAGAGGCTTCAGGCATGCGACGAAAAGGTGGAAAAATTAAATCGAAAATCGTACGACTTTGACATCAGACGAATAAACGATTTCGGAGCCGCAACGACGGAGGGGTTGAAACTTCACAGCTTCCAATCCAAAATAAAATTTACGCCCGATCACAGAAAAACTAAGTGTTGAAAAGCTCAATATAGCAGCGGCCAGACTAACCTATCTCGGAGACAATGGTTTACTTAAAAGGCAACTGATCTGACTAAACTATGGCTATCAAAACCACATCCACCTCGGCGATCTACAATAAAATCTTAACACAAATGCGCTCTGGAGAAATAGGCTATGAATCAATCATTAGAATCGACCAAAGCTATGGCTAGACTAGACCTTCATGGATCACACGAAATCAACAACTCTAAGTGATAAGGAGGGGCCCTGAAAATTAAGAAATTAGGGGAAGAAAAGTTGCAGCTGCAACACCTTCATCAAGAGACAATTCAAGTTCCTCTTCCACCACATCAAGTGTTTGGATATATTCAATTTCATCTTCAAACACATCAAGCACATTCAAATTTCCACATTTCTCATGATCCACCATGTGATGAGAATCCTCCAAACAATCTACCATTTGACAATCTGAAACATAGGAGGAAAAACAAGTATCTTGAAACTTTTCAAGAAGTTGCTCATTTTGAATTTGGAGATTACAAATATCCTCATTATTATTCAAGTATTCTTCATGTAAACATTCATTAATCTCAAAAAAATTGTTTCTATAAAAGATCAAATACATGAAATTACCTTCAATGTTGCACATTTCTCTTTGAATCTTCCCGATGTCTTCAAGGAAGGATGGATCCTCCAATGAAGAAACTTTCCAACAAGAATTTGACACCAATTCTTTAGTGTCACATAGTATTCTAAGGGCCTCTTGGATCTTATTTTCTTTCATATTTAAGGACCCTTGAAGATAATGAGGCTCTTTGAAATGAACCTCCTCATCTTCTTCCTTCTTGCTTGGACCAACTTCATGAAGCTCAACTGGTGATGGGGAAGTTGATCATGTTTCTTCTTCAACTGCTACAAGGTATTCATTTCATGTTTACTAGAAATTTTGCTTACATAAACATTTTGAAATCTGATCTCTATGTCACCAACATAGAGTTGTGAGAACCCATCAATAGGTACTCCTTCATAGTTCAAGCATATGTCAGTAGATGCTATTTGTTTCATTTCCAAGGTAGAATGTGTCTCAAAATTATATTCAGTATTTTCAATAGAAACTTCTTCATACTCATGTGATGTCTCTTCATATTTTTCAAAGTCACTTGGGAGTGAATTTCGATCCTCCTCATGTACTACTTCTTCTACTTCACCTACTTCAGAACTAGGTGGTTCATGGGTCTCCTCCTTTTGCTTCTTCAAGCAAGATGATGCATTTTTCCCCTTGGTTTTCTTAAGATCAGTATATTTGATCCAAATTTGGATAGCCAGCAATTCGAATCCTTTCATAATATTATTGTTCACATCTTCAATTATAGGTTCCATTATTTTTATATGCTCCTCACCATCATATGTGGTTCCCTTTTCATCCCTAGTCATTGTTTCCTCTTCAACAAAATAACTTTTGGGTTTCAATATATAATGGTGGTCCCTGAATTATTTTCCTCATAAATATCAGACCACATCAGGTTCCAAGATCATGCTTTGATACCATTGTAATGTCCCTTTTTGAAATTTTATTAAATTACCAATTTTTTCACTTTTTCCCCAATTTCGACATTAACTAGTTTTGATGTCTAGACCTCCAAATTGACCCAAATGCTCCCAAATTCGATATATGATGCATATTTACAAGTTTATTATCCTTATAATTCATCCAATAACCTTTATACTTCCCGTGGATTCGAAATTTAAAGAGGAGCATTCCATGTGGCACATAAATTCTAGCTTGTGTGGGCCCCATAGTCTCCATGTGTCTCCATGCTCCATTGCCACTTCACTTTTCTCTTGCGTTTATTTATTTATCTCATTTATTGAATATTTATTCCATCCTAATTTTCAAACATCATTCATTTTCCCCCTTATTCCAAATCCTAAAGCTCCCACCCCCAACCTAGGAAACTAGTAATTTTCCTCCTTGGCAATTATTTGACCCTTAGCAGCAATTTGACAAACTCTAATGAATATGGAAAATGTGCTTAGGCCACTGTGACCCAATGAAAAATTTGGGTCATGAAAATCTCCCACCCATGGGTGCAAGTTTTATGACCTTGTGACAATGGGTTCGAGAGAGACTCCCCCAAGGAAAAAATGTATAGAACCTTCTAGTGTATTTTGGTTCTTTTCGAAACCCTTTTATGTATTGTATAAACAAGAAGTGACACCTAGAATTGTATCACAAGAGAGAAAGCATTGTAAGTATTTTTGTTGATTCATAATAAAATATCAAAGTTGTCGTGTCCCTGTTATTTTACTTGTGCACAGCAAGTTTCCACGTAAATAGCATTGTGATTGTTGTTTACTTCTATTTTTTATTTTTCTAACATAATGTACAAAATATAACCCTTGTATTAAAAATCGAGGAAATCAATAAAAATGTTAATGGGCCTCTTCCAATGGTATACCTGCTATCGAGTAGAGATCCAATACCATGAAAACACTTGAATAAAAATTACTTATCCTACTAGATATATAAATAGTTTATCTCTAGAAAAACACTAACTATTTGTGGTGACATTCCTAATGAATACCAACCACTTGTTGAGCCTTAATCAATGATGAAGACCCTTTTACATTTAGTAACTACCCACTAACTATCTAATGGACCTTATTCAAAGAAAAACCCCTTATACATTAATTTAATTATGCATAACTACTACAAAGTAGAGATGTTAAGAACATGCCCTCCCCCTTCAAAATAAATGTCATCATTAAGGTTCGAGGTGTGGAAATTGATATAAAATTGATGTTATTCTACTATTTAAGGAATTCTCAAATTATACGTTAGCCAAGTCGACATTCTCTTGTGTCTAGTACTACCTTCAGTTGTAATCAAGTGGAACTCCCTTCATAAAGTTACAAATGTTGCAATATTACCTCAAATCCTTGTTTAAACGAGACACGTGAAATACTAGGTGAATCTTGGAGTGGATAGAAAAATTTAATTGACAAGAAACATGTTCAATACATTGAAGTTTTTGATAGGGTTAGTGGATTTTTGGCGCTAGATACTAACTAGGATCCCTTATCTTTAAGAGAGGTTGACTTAAAGGGTGGGAGACGAAAGAACACCTAAACCCCCTTCTTCATAATAAATATCAAAGTGATGTTAATCAACCTATTGCTTCATTTGATTTCAAAACCAAATTTTCCCTTAAGTGTGTAGAGAATCATTTCTCTAGTGTGTAATCAACATCTTGAACCTTGGATGTGTTCAGTAAATATGAAGCAAATTAAGGAGGTTTTTGGAAATAGAAAACTTTATATGGGAAATTTTGGTAGCACTACGATCAGTGATGTTGTACCACCATTTGGAAAGAGGTAGCCATTCAACCCATTGGTGTTGTTGGTCCACTACCAAACATCGCATGTTTCCAAGAATTTGTTGACCACCTTAGTTTGACCATGTATTTGGGGATGATAATAAGTGATCATGTTCAATTGGGTGAATTGTGTTCACATTGTATATTAAACATATCCTACCAAAATTTATTGGTGAAGGTTAAATCGTGATCCAACATAATGGAAGTGGGATTTCCATGTAACCAAAAAATATGATCCATGAAGACTTGTGAAACCATGAAGGGTATAAATGGGTGTGGTAATGCACAAAATTGAGCATATTTGGAGAGACATGGAACTACCACCATGATTATCCCATTGTTGTTGAATTTTGAGAATCCCACTATAAAATCCATGTAAAAGTTAATCGGAATAGTAGTTGGGATCAATAGTGGTTGCAATGCTCCATTATTATTAACTATTTCACCCTTGATTCTTTCCTTTTATAGGCTTCACATTCAACAATAAAATTTTGTATTTCCACCTTCCAAAATAGAGAAATTATCTCTTTCATAAGTTTTATGAAATCTAGAGTGACCCACCATAGAGGATTAATGCAACTTCTCTAACACCCTTTGTTTCAAAGTGGATTTCTATACTAGAAAAATATGCCCTTTGTATTGTCCCCATTGTTTCATTAGCACCATGGTCAAACCACTAGACCATTCAGTCCCCATGGATCGTAGTGAAAATATCAATTAATTATTCAATGAGGAAATTAATTTTGTCTATGGTCATTAATTAATTAAATTAGGAGGACCATAATTTTGAGATATTCAATATTTCTAAGATTTTTGATGAGTTGGAAATTGGCTAACTAGTGGCCCACAGCGGCACATAAGGAAAAGGGAATATTCTTGAGAAGTTTCCATCATTGAATAAGGAAGGTGGCAAAAAGAAAAAGAAAAAATAGAAAGACATGCAAGAGCATAAAGACATGAAAAAGTAGCCAAAACCAAAAAGATAGGAAAAGTAGGAAAGCCCAGACAAAAGCAGGAAAGAAAAAATAAAGAATGGAAAAAAAAAGAATGCAAGTATATAAAGGTAAAAATCATGTTTCCATCTAAGGAATGCATCTTAGCGAGTTGGATGAGGCCCACCTGTGCCAAGTTTCCTAATTGGCCTCATGAATTTGGTTTCTAAGAGGAAAGTCAAATTTGGAGGCAAATCACAATAGTTTTCTCTATAAGGATATCAACTCCTTCTCACATATTTTTCCACTTTGATAATTCAATTTTGAGAGTTCAAGTAGTTACTCTTGGCTTGGATGATCTGCCCCATGTCTACATTGGGAGATGTGCCCCTTTGCACCCATTGTTCCAGATCATAATTGCATAGTGTTGCCTATGGGACCTTGAAGAAGAGTTTCTCTAGCTTATTCCTCAGATCATCTTGAATCCATTAGAATATTTTTCATGTGTTTATATTCATTTGAGCTAGTTTGAATTCCAAATATATTTTTATAAAGAACTAATTCCAATCATGAAGATCTCCAATTTCTTCTATTGATATGTGTTTATAAGGGGAACTATCAAGCCCTGTGTGATTCTGTAAAACATTTTGGATTCCATTCAAATTTTTTACCATATATTGAGCCAATATTATTAGTTCTAAAACTCTTTTAATACAAAAGTTTAATATTTCATGAGTTTTTCCAAACCTTCTCTAGATTTGCACTAAGATTGTCTAGTTTTTTTGTATGCTTCCAGTAATCGATCGTACACTCAGTGAAATTGTATTCTATATGTTACTTGAGTTAGCTAACATATTAATGAAAATTTTACATGATTTATTTTTCATATTCGATAGCATCTTAGGTTGTTTGGGAATCCGTGAATAGAGACTAGTTGAGTTGTACTATAATTGTCTTAGCCAATTTTGATCCCAAAACTCCACCAATTCGAACCTAAGTTGTTATAAACCTGAAAATAATATATATGCTAAGTATTTGAAGGGCTTTGTTTCTAGTTATATTGTTGGTGCAAGTCGTATGTTCAACCAGTCCATGTCTTTCAATAGTTTTTCCCCTAGTGTGCCTCAAATCCAAAAAGGTACATTACAGTGGTATTACCAAGTTAAGACAAATCCAAGGATCTAGTTTGAATATGCTAGTGTACCCATGTATCCTTGGATTAGACTTTAGCAGTAGCTAATTTCAAAACATAAATTGTCCCAGTACGCTGTGCAAAGGATACTTGAGCTAGTGCAACCCCTGTTTCTGTCATTATATGAGGGTTTTCATTCAGTTTGCCTATGATATATTTTTTGCAGACCTATAATTTAATTTTACATATCCATCCTCCAAGTTTGTGTTGATTATGTGAAGGTTTATTTGTGTTTGGAATTAATTCTTCCAACTCTAGTTTCAATTGTAGTACCTAATTTCGAATTTTCTGATCTAGATCTTTGTGTTTGAGATAATATATCCATAAATATGATTGGAGATATTACAGTGGTATAAGATAAACTTCCGCTACTCCTGTGGAAAATAATCTATCAATTTGAAGAATTTTCAAATGATTATTTCGAATGGGGTGATGCAAAAGCACCTAGTTCTTATGAAGAAATCATCTACATAGATGGATGATTACCATAAGATGACGGTGGTTACTTTTGTGAAGAAATGTAAAATGAAGACCAAAGGGATAAACCACCAATGGCTAGATCAAAATATGATTTAATATGGAATATAGTAGCAAGTGAAAACTTTCCCCATCACTATCAGGAGTATCTTTACTTGGGGGAAGAGATTTGTAAACCTGTTCCTTTCAAAGATTATTTGTATTGCATATTTGAGATTTAGCCCAAGGATATAGATGTGGATTCAATAGAGAGAAACAAAACATCAATGGAGGAACCAAATGTTTCCACTTCTTGAAGAAAATAAGAATAAAAAGGAACCAAATGTGAAGCTCCGTCAGAGTCATATGTATATAGTGGAATCATGAGACTCTTTGGGTTTTATTCAAGGAGAAACTCTAAATATATTGACCTCAAGGATACTAAGGAGAAATATGCATCAACTAGATTGAAGGTTAAAATCAAAGTACCAATCAGCCATTAGATGGCATGTCCAAAATCCTTACTAATGAGGGGTGTTCAAAAAAAGAGTAGGGTGATGATTCCCTTGAGCCTACCATCATTGTTGTAGAGAAACAATCCAGAGACACAAATAACACTTTGGACATGGATGAAAGAGAATCTATTGATGTATTCTCAAGTCTCTATATTGGTGACATAGAGATAAGTCTTGAACAAACTATCAAAAGTATAATTTCCCTTGAGAATGAAGATAAAGAGCTTGTAGCAGCAGAAGTTTTCCCAAGATCAACTTTTTAGTAACCACTTGAACTACATTGTGAAGTTGATTTCACAGAAGAAAAAGAATAAGAGAATGAATCATATAGATCATATTTGGGTCTTTCACTAGACCTAAAAGAAGAAGAGCATGCATATCCAATTAATTTTCATGGGGAGTATGAAGAAGATATCCCAAGGTTTCAACCCTCGCAAGAATACCATTTTGTGAAGAGTACTCTTTGTGAGCCACACCAATTGGGTGGATCACTAAAGGAGGGTGAAGAGAAGCTCAAAGAATCCAAGGAATGTTTTGTTGATATCAGTCAAGATGTTGTTGGAGAGATTTAGAAGAAGGATTGGAAGCAGATGCTTTCTTGGGATATTTCAAAACTATCAAAGAATAAGTGGCCAATAAGAAGGAAAGCTACATGAACTTGTGCTTAGATAGGAATCAACTTCTTGAGGTAATCAAAATATACCATCATGCACTCAGAAGAGAGGAAGATGAAGTAGAAAGGATTGGTAGTGAATTGGAGGTTGTATATGTTTCTTTGGAGATCACCCAAAAGACTCTTCAATAGCTAAAGTTGCAGATATATCAACTTAAAAAGGAGTTGAATATACCACACCTTTGATCTTGCATGGAAGGAAATGCATTAGGTATGATGGAGGACCTTCATGTCGAGGATGAACATGAAGAAAGTTTAGATTTGAAACTGTTGGTGAAAGGATACACCATAGAATATCTTGGAAAAACATTTGTCTTGTTGAAAAAGTACATTCAAGAAGACATTCCATTCATATTTGCGAACAAATATACTTATTTGTCCATGGATCATACAGGTGAGTACATAATGGAGATGGAGATCCAATGATGTACTAGTATTGCTTTCCTTTGGAGAATAATAACTAGGACATAATTCCATGATCCATCATGTGAATAAGGATATCAATCTGAATGGCATGTGCATGAAGAATACATTGTCAGGGAGAAAGTTGGCCAAGTACTAGCTTCATACCAAGAGGATTATGGGTTAGCTACATTGAAAGGGAACCTGATTTTGGAGGAACTAGTTGCATTCACTCTACTTGGATTGGCCAAAAAATATGTTGATTCATATATGTATTAGATGGATGGTTTAATATATGTGGAGAGTATTTTCAAAAAAATCATTTACTCCAGGAATATTTTCAGTTTCCCCTAAAGGTGACTAGAGAAAAGTTGGAGGAGCATGGGAATGGAGATGTTCCTTATCTCTATATTGGATTTGTTTCCTTGATATGTGAATAGGAGAAGGTATATTCATGGAATAAATTCATACTCCCATTGTACATACATCCATATATAGAATGAAGAAGCTTGTGGTTGAACCTAGCATGATGTTGGGGACAAAAGAAGGTAAGAGTTTTGTTTGTTATATTTTCCTTTCCTTCCAGTTTGAAGAGTATTTTTGTATGGAGTTGGGAGGGATAAATTTTTCCTTAAATACCATTATAAATAATATTCATATGGCTTATTACAATTCTATTTTTTTTGGTACCCTCATGTGATTATGGATCATGAGAAAAATTCAAGTTTGAAGGTGCTTATGAAGAGGAAAGATGAAGAAAACTTTGGCCCAACACTTAATGATTTGAAGAATATTCATGGCGGGGATTTGTATATGGGAGAGATAGTTGAGGACATACCATGCATGTAGTGGTATCTATTTATCCAAGGATTGGTTAGACCAGTATATCACCAAAATGAATATTCATGGATGCATAAACTGTGCTTGCATTTGTGAAGCAGTGTTGGACATACATGCATTGGAAGAAAGACTTCATAATCTATTTTTATGGGCGGAATATTTCATCATGATGAATATCGATGCTTGCATCCCATATGGATCTACATGCAAAGGTGTTTATCAATCCATGTATTGGATGAGTAGAGACACAACAAATATGGAAACTAAAGGGTGTGCAAGCTTGGATCACATTGGTAAGTGTTTTCTTTATATGTGTAGCAGATATACTTATGCATATGACATTATTATATTATGTGAGAAGTAGAAAATAAATGTATTGTAACCATTTTATGCATTGGGTACACATAAATACAAGGATTGGGTATGCATATATATGGCATATTTAACACCTTGCATTCATAGAATGTGGCATGCAATAGTGCATGGCATAAAACATCGTGCACCTTAAAGAGGTCCAAACATTGTTGTATCTAATGGTGGGAGTTTTTGGAAGCTTTAAAAGTGATGGGATTCCAATATGGTTGGGGGACCATGGCATTTCTTGGAATGGAATCTTTCCAAAGGTGGAAGGTACATTTGGATCCTTATAGAGGAGAAAATGAGATCTAGTCATTTTTCTCAGTTGTCTCAAACAAGTCAAAAAAAAATTTGGAGAGGAAGAAGGGTTAGTCATAAGGGAATGGCGATAATTAGAGTGGTGGAAAAAACATGATGGACCTTCGGTACTTAGATTGGGATTGATGATTCCAACTCTAGTTAGTAAGAAGCATAGATTGAAAGGTGAATTCATTGGTTGGATCCATATATGGTTGGACTTAGTTTATTGCGTCAGGACAAGCAAATATTTGGAGGGGAGGACTGTAATGTCCTCATTTTTTAGTTAGCACCATGATCAAACCCCTGGACCATTAAGTCCTCATTGGTCCTAGTGAAAATATGAATTAATTAGTAGATGAGGAAATTAATTTTTTCTATTGTCATTAATTAAGTAAATTAGGAGGACCATAATTGAAATATTCAATATTTCTAATCTTTTTGAAGAGTTGGAAATTAGCTAAGTGGAAAACCGTGGTGCATAAGGAAAATGGAGGCCTCTTGAAAAATTTCCATCAATGAATAAGGAAGGTTTCCAAAATAAAAATAAAAAATAGAAAGGCATGCAAAATCAGAAAGACAAGAAAAAGTAGTTAAAAGAAAAAAGATGGGAAAGGTAGGAAACAATAGGAAAAGCAGGAAAGTCGAGGAAAAAGAAGGAAAGCAAAAATAAAGAATGGAAACAACTAGAAAGCAAGTATATAAAGGTAAAATTATGTTTCCATGTAATTAAGGTGCCTTAGTGAGTTGGATGAGTCCCACACGTGCCAAGTTTCTTCGAAGGCCTCATGAATTCGAATTCTAAGAGGCAAGTCAAATTTGGAGGAAAATCACAATAGTTTTACATAAAAGAAGGCTATCAACTCCTTCTCACAAATTTTTCCACTTTGATAATTCTATTTTGAGAGCTCAAGTAGCTACTCTTCACTTGGGTGATGTGGCCCATTCCTGCATTGGGAGATGTGCCCCTTTGCACCCATTGTTCCAGTCTAGAATTGCAGAGTCTTTCCTATGGGATCCTAAAGAAGAGTTTCTCTAGTTTATTCCTCAGATATTGTTGCATACATTAGAATGTTTTGTAGGTTCTAATCTTTATTTGAGCTTGTTTTAAGTCCAAAGAGAGTTTTATTAATCTACCAGTTTGAATCATGAAGATCTCAAATTTCTTCTAGCGATATGTGTTTATAAGGGGAACTATAAAGGCTTGTGTGACTCTATAAATCCTTTTGGATTCCATTCAAATTTTATGTCATGTAGTGAGCTAATATTGTCAGTTCTGAGACTATTTTAATGTATAATTTTAAGCTTTCATGATTTTTTCCAAACATTCTCTAGATTTGCACTAAAATTGTCTAGTTTTATGTATGCTTCCAGTAATTAATCGTATACTTAGTGAAATTGTATCCTATTTGTTCCCTACAGATTCAGTTAACATCTTAATGAACGTATCCCATGATTTATTTTTTATATTCGATATCATATTAGGTTGTTTGGGAAGCCCTGAATCAAGATTAGTTGAGTTGTCCCATAAATGTCTTAGTCAATTTTGATCCCCAAACTCCACTAATTCGAACCTAAACTATTATTAACCTGAAAATAATATTTGTACTAATAATTTGAATGGTTTTGGGACTAGTTCTAGTATTGTTGCAAGTCTTATGTTCAACCATTCCATGTCTTTCCATTATTTTCCCCCTAGTGTGCCTCAAATCCAAAAAGGTGCATTACAGTGGTCATACCAAGTTAATCCAATGCCAAGGATCTAGTTTTCATATTCTGGTGTACCCAAGTATACTTGGAGTAGATTTCAACAATAGTTGATTTCAAAACATAAATGGTCACAGTATGTTGTGCAAATAATACTTGAGCTAGAGAATCCTCCATTGCCATCATTACACGGGGGTTTTGATTTGGTGTGCCTCTGATATATTTTTGCATAACTATAATTGAATTTTGCAAATCCATCCTCTACGTTTGGGTGATTTTTTTGAAGGTATAGTTGTGTTTGGAACTAATCCTTTTAACTCTAGTTTCAATTATAGTACCTAGTTTCAAATTTTCTAATCTAGATATTTTTGTTTGAGATAGTATCTCCATAAATTTGATTGGAGATATTACACCCTATATATTGCAAGGTATCTTTTTTCCAACTATAACCCATAAAGGGGTTTAAGGTCTTCTTAAATTCATTGTTTGAGTAGAACCACTATGTCATTATCCAACTATTCTTATTGAACCTCTTGAATCCAATCTAGTACTAGTAAGGATAAAGCAGGTTCATCCATATATCCATGGTACCACGAATAAGATAGCTAAAGTCCTAAGGAATAGAAACATAATATTAGTGTTTGCTCTGTCAAACTCGCTAAGAACCATGCTTGACAAAGTCAAAGATCCTATTGATCTGAAACACCTTAAAGGTGTCTACAAGATACCTTGCTCTTGTGGAAAGGCTTACATAGGTGAAATCGAAAGATCAATCACAACTAGGTTAAAAGAACACAGTGTGGATATTCGACATGAAAGAGTAAAAAACTTAGTCATAGCAGAATACTCCCATAACACAAAACATCAAATTTTCCTAGAGAAATAAAAAAATTTAGCAATTGTCCCTAATTACTACAAAAGAACAATTCGGGAAGCCATAGAAATAAAAAAATGCGTAACTTCAATCGTGTTGGTTTAAGACTAAAAAAAACTTGAAAACCCATCACAAAAAATCTTATAAGGAAGATAACACTAAAAAATTGTAATTTAAATAAAAACCAAAACCTTTAAAAACATAATAAAAAATACATAAACTTTAATTACATTAAAAATAACTCTTGAACAAATAATAATATCAACTAAAGTTACTCTCTTAACTATAATGATTAAAACATAATATTAAAAAAAAAATCAAAAGCAATTTTTAAAACATTAACTTTACAATAATAATAATAATGAACTATAAACCCTTTAAAACTGTCAATAAATAATACATTAATAATATGAGTTAAAAATAAACATATATTGATCATTTAAACTTTAAAATTATAAAAAAAAAATTGTATCTAACTTAAAATATATTGGCTACTATTCCTGTAAAATATTCTATTAAATAACCCATAAACAAATAATAACATTGACTAAAAGCCACTTTGTGGTAATTAAAAGATAATAATAATCAATTTTTTTTTAAATTAAACATAAACCTTTACAATTATAAAGAAAGAACATTAAACCCTTTAAACTTTCATTAAACAATACATTACATATGATTAAAACTTTAAAATTATAAAAATTAAGAAATAAAAAAAAATTCAATTTTCAATTTACTTAAATTAAATAAACTTAATTAAAAAATTGATAATAAAATCTAAATAATCTGACCTTTACCTAATCCATCATTTAATTAGAATTTATTCCTCACATCCCATGCAGAAGAAGAGCGAGATTCTTGGTCTCCTGAGGATGAACCTGCTTAACAGGTTTGAAACTTATCGAGAATTACCGATTCTTTCCGCAGATTTCCTATTATTTTAATTTTAAAACTGTGGGTTTACAATGAATAAAGAAAATGATATTTTTTCTCTCTTCTGTATAAATTTGTTTCCATTTTACATATATGGGCTTCCAAACATCACCTCACGCATATCCATTGGTGCAACTTCACATGCTACTTCATTTTCTTAAGTACCGTTAAAAAAATGATTTTATATCTCCAAGTGATTCTCATAACATATATATATATTGCAAAATGATAGTGAACTTGGTTGTATGATATCATAAGTTTCTAAACCAACCTCATCAACTAATGCTTCATAAATCATATTACATTGAGAACCACTCTTGAAAAATCCTTTGCCTTCCAAATATTCACTTGAATCTTGATTTGGAATAGTGCATTCATTTCTCCACTCATCGTTGGTTGTTGCAACGTGTTGCACACTATGACACTACATGAATATAATAATGGGTTTCTTCTACAACTTGCCAATGAATAAAGTTGTGGGTGTTTTCGCTGTCAATCAAAACATCACCTTTCAATGTTCAAAGTAGCCAATCAAATTTGTGCACTACATGGATATAACAATGGGTTTCTTCTACAAGTTGCCAATGAATAAAATTGTGGGTTTTTTCTCTATCAATCACAAAAATTACCTTTTGATGTTGAAAGTAGCCAATCAAATTTAGGGTCTAAGGAGATGAATTCCTAACAAAGCATGGAGGGAAATCAATGGTTCTGAAAAATGGAGGGAAATCCAATTTGGTAATGCATTCCTCGAAAATTTCCTCAGGTTAGTAAAATTGAGCCACATCAATACAAAATTAATTTTTCCCCTCATATTTTTCCCTTCAAAATATTAATTGTCACCATTATATCATATTAAGGAAATGGAATTTAGTTATTGCTTCCTAGGCTAGCTTATGGACCCTGACACGCAAAGAGGGGGAGGGAACGGTTGTAGTGCCAAAGGAGGCATGTGTGGGGAGTAAAAAGGGTTATTTTGTTATATGCATTGACCATTACCTATGCTTCTTTACCTTATTGAGATTCCTCCAACCAATTCATTCGTTGAGCCAACAAGATGTGTGCTCTAATATCCTCTTTGAGACCACTGATAATTTAATAAAATATTATTTGGAAAAAAATAAATCATTCCTCCTATCTAGATTGTCAATTTCTTTAACCATGCATGTTTGGAACATCTTGGTCAATTGTCCAAAAACCAATGTTTGTTTCAAGACGATCATAGATGGTTTTCATAAGACTCTAGGAAATGTACTCCCATAGGACTTGTTATGTGGCTATGTCATTACCACCATGGACAATATTTCCAATAATCCAAGTATAACAAACCCGCACGAAGTTTCATCAAGTCATTAGTGATACCTTCAAGAAAAAAATATTCTCCCATCTAGGTCACCCAGCTTTTAGGGTTGGAACCATCAAACTTGTTGAAATATAATTAAGGAAATATGTGCAACATACAGTGTTAATAATCCTAAAAAGTTTACCTAGTGTGAACCCTCCTCAATATGATTCACCAATGATAGGTTCCACCTACAGATCCAACCAATTTTCCATGCCAGGTAGTAAATGGGATACAAGCTGAGAGAGATATCGTTTCACCTCTAAGAGTGGAGAAACATGACTTTCAAAGGTTTTGATATTATCCATTTACATATTTACATTTTATTTAATCTTGGAAACCTTGGTGTCAATATAAGTGAATTGGTTTTCCATTTTCTTGGGCCTATTCTCCATGGTTGTGTTTTGAGTGGAGATCATAATCCTTGGGTCCACCATGTGAGTTACCAAGGACTTAAACTAATGTGATTAGCATTGCATACAAAGTATTTTGGGATAGGTTTCCCATAATAGTATGGTTGGTTCTACACAAAAATTGTTACTTGAGAGCTATATAATGAGATTAGTGTTACACAATAAATCTTTTGATATAGGTATCCCATAATGATACATGTTGACCCTATATTTTTTTAACTATGGTAGAAGTACTATTCATGTCTAAGAATTACTACACTAATGGAGTTCAAACATTATTGATAGTATATGAGATTTTTTTGTTGTTCCTTGTTGCACAAAAGTTAGGGTTTGTAAAGTCCTAAGGACAAAGGAGTGTCAAGCACTATAAAATCATAGATCACTACTATACCTCATATATATTCCAATAATAGTACTTGTTTGAATCTTTTAGGGAACTACCTAAGGAGGATAGACAATACCCTTAGTGATAATGGTCAATTCCCTACTACTTGAGAGTGATCTATGTAAATTTTATTCTCGATGTACTACAATAATAGGACAATCACAGAGGATTATAAAAATATAGTTTCAAATTTCAAGTGCAGTTAGGGGGATTCCAAGGATGGACTAGGATATTCAATCACATATTGATCGTTGGTTACTTCCTTAGTATCATGGAGATACTAAATTTATTTAAATTGTTGCACTTTCCCCTATCAATATTATCCAATTGAGATAATGACCCTTGATGAGCA
The DNA here is from genome assembly GCA_001517045.1 of Pseudotsuga menziesii. Lineage (NCBI taxonomy): Eukaryota > Viridiplantae > Streptophyta > Pinopsida > Pinales > Pinaceae > Pseudotsuga > Pseudotsuga menziesii. Next base: position 158,704 of record LPNX010423621.1, read on the forward strand.
TTGTTATCATCAATAATATATATAGAAGGGTTGAATTCATATTGTTCTTGTAAATTAAATTTCTCTTTCTTTCATTTGACAAATATGAACCCAAAGTTCAACATCATCTAAACCCCTCCATTGATCCCCTAGATCCATACAATATTTTTGAAAATCTATTAGAAGAGCACAAAATGAGGGTATTCTATGTGGAGTAATACTATAATATAATTCCTTAAATGTCTCATGATAGAAATGGAAAACAACTTCATGACTTCATCCTCATGGGTTAAATTAAATGTTACAATGAAGTCAAGGGAGCCATTGACAAAGGATGAGGGGTCTAAAACATGGTATCCAAGTATAGGATCATGTCTCTTCCATAAATGAAATTGAAATACTTTATGAGGATTTGGGATAAATGTAAAGCCCAATTGACCAAATAGTTCCTCCCATTGTTCACATGATAAACCTTATAGATCCATTCTTCATATCCAAACCAAAACAGAAGGAGAAATGTTTATAATTTAAGGTTCACTTCCTAGTGGAGACACCCTTGGGTAATATTCCTTAGTGGATTCAAGATGTGGAGTTTCCATATGAATATATTAATTTCACCATAAGATATAGCATTGAAGGATAATCAAGTAAGTCTTGCCTTTCCCTAGCAAGGACACCAAAAATGTTACTGCACAAACTAGTAGCCCAACATGAGGGACAATATAATCATCTATTAATCCTACACAACTATGAAATCCCAACCCAACAAGTCACTAACAAAATCAAGTTCATCACTTTTGGATTCCTAGACTTAACAGTAGAAAAGCCTAGACTATCCAAAAGGAAGTCCCTAGCCAATTTTTTGCCTAGGGATATCCAAAAGCAACCCCAATTATACACCTAGCACTGATTATAAAGGAGGTTTCTAAGGGATAAGGAAATTAAATATCTAGGAACACTAAAAGTTAAGGTGATTATTAATGTTCAATGACAATTATATGTACCATTAACCTTGAAATTCAAAATGATGTCATTTGTTGGAATAACATAAAATGCAATTCATCAATGACCATGAACATGATATAAAGAAATTTAAATATTTCAAACCATATACACCTCATAGATCCATCCTAACTCTAGCTCTACTAAGCATCGATGAGGATCAAATCCCTTGAGGTGCAAACCTTTCCTCAATTTTAGCATGTTAAAAGGGGTTTGCATCTTAAGGGATTCGATCCTATCAACCCTTGATAGAGCTAGAGTTAAGATAGATCCATGTTGGTATCTAACTCATTTTTATGTTACTAACTTAACAACACATAATCTAATCTAGTTTGGAGTCAAAGGAACCAAGTATTCCAATTTGTAATCGTGTTGTAATGCTAACACATAAATCCTATAAATATGCAAAAGTTGCTTTCACTAATTAATTATTAAGTAAAATAGTTGAAATTTACATTGTTGTTGATTAGTTTGCATTTATTACAAAACTAATATCTAACTCATTGTTTTATTATTAACTTAACAATACATATACCAATATATTTTCCATTATAATCATCAAGGCACCAACTATTCCAATTTGGAATCGTGTTGTAAATGCTAACACACAAATCCTACAAATAGGAAAAAGTTGCATTCGTTAATTACTATTTATGAAGTAAAATACTTGTAATTTACTCAATTATTGATTAATTTATAATTATTACAAAACTAATATCCAACGTATATTAATTTACATAGAGATTTAGTTGTCTTGTAACTATTTATGAAAATATTTAATTAATATTTAAAGATGCATCAATGGAATTTAAAATTGAAATTTAATATATATTTATATAAATTTGTTTATCAATGTAACCAATTTAAACTTGGAGTGGACATGTGCTTGGTTTATAAAAATTCTTTTTGAGCCAACAAGTGCTTGGTTTTACAAATTTTTATATATTTATTTTTTGGAGCCTACATTTTCCACGTCATTGTTACAAACGTACTTACACATCTTACTCACTTGGGCTGTAGAAAGCACCTCTGGACGCAATCATTGAAAAATAATCATGAATCAGTAACATTTAAACTCAATGTTTCATATCCCCTCAACCCAATGTTTAATCAACAAGTTTTAGGATATTTATGGAGATATCCAATATACTCAAAGGTACATGTGCTCCAAATACATGTTCAAGGATTTGTTAGATGCAATATAAGCACTTTGGGTACCGAAGTGGGTAACAGCGGTGGCCAACATGGGATCGAGTTTTCCAAAACAAATATGTATGCACTTTATCTCAAAGGCTATAACTATGTGTTTCCAAATGAGTATAATTCTCAATTATATGCTCATAAGCAAAACAACAAATCCAGGTTGAATTCTTTATATATGTTGAATACATGTCTTCTGCCTAAATATCAAAAATGTTGATGTATCACTTAGTTTTCAATCATTTCATTCGTATATGTACTTGAAAGCAATGTCCTATCAAAATATATAATGTCATCAAATGAAAAAGTACTTTCAAGCAAAAAATGAAACAAAGGCACTTAGAAAAATTTCTCCTCAATATTTTGAAGATTCGTTGTAACAATGGTACAAGATCATGTAAATTAAAAAGACATCATTTCACCATTGATAACTATCTACATTAGCTTAAATCAATCACAATTAAAGGTGGGGATTATAATTATTAGTATGTATGGAGAAGATAATGCTTCTCTTAATGAATTGGGACTATTTAGATGTAATTATTGAATATAAGTCATAAGTCATCCAAAATAATCATGCAGCATGAGACAACTTGGTGTACCAACAAGGTGCCAATGATAACAAACAATCTAGCTACCCCTAAAGAAACCTAGATATAATAAAGATAGTGCCGCACAATTACACAATTGGAATTTGCCAAGTGAGAAATTACAAGCTCTGAAAAGGACAAACACAATACCAATGAGAATAATCACTCTAATAATGTGTTTTAATGGATAACTTGGGTAATTTTGTACAATGTTTACAATTCAAACGAAAATTCTAAAATCTCCTAATGCAACTTGATTCTTCCATAATGATATAAGAAATTGCCACATTAAACTCACAATAATGAGTAATTCTCCTTTAGAAAACAAGGTGGTGATGGAACATGAATCAAAGCTAATTGCTTGAGGAAGGAGATATTTGCAATATAGCACACACTACCCAAATGATAGAAAAATCTTGCATCTCAAATCTTACTATACTAGATTCCAAAACTAGTCTTCACTAAACCATTGAAATATGAACCAAGCATTTCTCAAAGGAGATAAATAGGTTGTAATAGGGGGGGATATTTATAATGAAATCTAATTTAATCCTTATGAAACCTCTCTAAATAGATGTGATCACAACACTTGGCACTGTACCAGCATTCTGTCATAAAAGGTTTTTCTAATGAGGGGCGATGGCAGCGTTCGATGGCGATGGTAGTGGTTGGCAGGTAGGGGGCACGGTCGCCGATGGCCTCTAGCTCTGGCTAGAGGTCTGCCATGCCTTCACGTTTCCTTCCTTTTCTTTTAAGACTTAGGGTGCCCTAGGTTTTGTGCTATGTGCTCTCGTTGATTTAGCTGGATTTGGCTGAAATTAGTCAGTGACGGTGGTTGGGTATTGGGGTTTGTTAGGTCTTTGAGGGTTTCATTGACTGCAAACGGTTTCATTCTTGGCATTAATGGAGGATTTGGAGGAGATATACTACTCTAGTGACAGGTTGGAGAGTTCTGACATTTGGGCGATGCCAGGTGGAGGGATGATGGAGCAGCTGGTGGATATCCCAAGACTGGGCCAGGACGTGGTGGGATCGGCAAGTATGGTGACAGTCGAGTTGGAAACCGTTTCTTCACTGTCTAACTTCCTTGTTTTATCGCCGGATCTCTTAACGGCTATCACCCAGGAGGAGACTCTTTTGCAACTGTCGGAAGTTAGGTTGGGGTCATCGAACTGGAAGGAAACGGGTTTTTTCTCTTCACGGATTCCATAATTTCAGGAAGCAGCTTCTCTGGAAGGTTTTGGAACTGTGAAGGTTTGTGCATCGAGTATTGATGAAGGGGAGGTTGGTTAGGTCCTACAGGGAAAGGTCTCTAGCAGAGAGACATCGAATGATGAGTGGAGGTTGCCTTTGGATGTAGCTGAACTGAGAGGTTTTGGGTCCCTGCGAAGAGGTTCAGGGGTTTCAGGCGTTTTAAATGGGAAGCAAGCTGTGGGCAATGGAGCACCGAAGAAGAGAAGAAAGAACTGGATAAAAAATAAGTAGCTTCGGAACTACGCAGTTGGTGAGGATATAGCCTGGGACAGTGTTCTGCGGATGGCAAAGTGTACTTTAGTGGGGAGGGTTTTGGGAAGGAATTTCGCGAAGAAAACCATTCTTGATTGGGCTGCGACGTCCTGGGGAGCATAGTGCGGCTACGTCCCGGAGGTAGAGCTGTTAACTAAAGGATGGTTCGCGGTCTCTTTGGAGAAGGAGGAGGATTTAAGGTGGATTCAGAATAAGAGCTGGCATACTGACCATTCACCTGTTCTTCTGAAACCCTAGAGTCCCATGTTTGATGCCAGCAAAGAAAGGGTGGATGTCTTACCTATCTGGGTGAGATTTCCTGCTCTCCCATTACATTTCTGGGACTTGTACCACTTTAGAAGGATAGGTGATATTATTGGGTCTTTTATGGAGGCGGATCTCTCTTTCCGCGAAACTAAGGAGAAGAAGGTCGCGAGGATCTTGGTAAACATAAACCTCCGGGAGGGTCTGGCCGAGTCGATTAATTTGGAATGGGGTCCAGAGATAATTCCTCAGTTACTGGATTATGAGAATGTTCCCTTCCGATGTAGAAGATGCCATGTCTATGGGCATCCATTTCAGACTGCCCTATGCCGGGGCGGTCGTTGAACGGTAGAAGGCGGAAAGATCCTGTGGCTGCGCGAAAGGGACCCAGGGAGAAGGTCGATGGTTCCTCTAGTTCGGCCCAGACTTCTGCGGATGATTTGGGCAGTGATCCATCTTCAGAAGAGCTACATTTCCCTGAAGAATTGCTGGACGATGGGGTTAAAGATGCAATGGTACAGGATTCACTTCCGGTTTCAGGGTCGGCTCCTGGGGAACCCTCAGGTCCTGGTACTCCCTCTTTTCCCATTTTATCAAAATTTAACTTGTTTTTGAATAATGTTTCTTTCCTCGGTTTCGACTGGATAGAAGCCTTGAGAAAGCTCTCCCTTTCGGGTCATTCTAGAACCCCTTTGTCTTTGCCTGCACATCATGTCTTTGTTGATACCTTCCCGGGGATGGCCTCACAACCTTCTATTGCTTCTGTTGCTGTTGAGCCAGTCATTTTGTCTGCTTTGGACGAACCCTCCTCTGTTGTTTTGGAACCAGACCCTGTCTCTCTTCCTGAAGATTCCTGTCCCTCTCCACCAGACTCTTCAAATTCGGGATATTTTTTAAGATCTTGTCAAAAGCCTTCAGCTGGGCTGAGAAAAAACCCATCGCCGGTGAGATGAGGCCAGGGCAGAAAAACAAATCTCTTCAAGGCTCAGTCCAGAGCAAGGGAATATCTTTTGGGAGGTAAACAAATTTCGATTGAAAAGGCCCTTAGAGTGGAGGCGGCCAAGAATAAAGGTTGCAAATGAAGTTTTGTCTTTTAACTATCGGGGGCTGGCTGGGACTGGCAAGAAATCAGCCTTCATCAGGGTGCTTACTCTTGAACGCCCGGATGTGATCATGCTACAAGAGACTTTAGGAGTAGGAGAGGTGATACAGGATCATTTGGAAAGTTGGATTCCAGGTTGGTCCTTTTTGACTTTGGATGCTAGAGGGCGTTCTGGTGGGTTGGCGATGGGTTGGAAAAATAGTAGTGTTCAGCTGATTAATGCCTGGGGTTCAGCGGCTGTGCTGGGTATTGAGGTGTTTGCAGCAGATTTGGGAATTTCTCTCAATGTGGTAAATGTTTATGGGCCTTACCTTAATAGAGTTCCCTTTTGGGACTCCCTCCTACAAAACCCTTTGGTGAGTGGAGACAGACTTGTCCTGGGTGGAGACTTAAAATTCTCGTTGGGGCACAATGAGGTTTGGAGGCCTCATGCCCAGGTGGACTCTCCGGTGGGTTATTTTGTTCAGAAACTGATGGAGAAGGGCTTGTTGGACATTGAGCCTGTCAAATTAAAACCGACCTGGAGGAACAATCGATGTGGGGATGCGAGGGTGGCTAAACGAATTGATCATTTTTTGGCAACTGAGCAGCTGGTGGATAGATTCTTCATGGATAGACAATGGGTGGGTAGCGGGGGTTCATCAGACCATTTTCCAATTTTCTTTGAAATCAAGAAGGGGCCTATCAATCCTCCGAGCCCCTTAAAATTCAATAAGTCCTGGCTGCAGGACGAGTCCTTCAAAACCCTTTTCCTTGCTCACTGGATTCCTTTTGAAGGGGCAAATGATAGATCGGCTGCAATCTAGTTTGCAGACAATATCAAAAGACTTAAAGTGCATATCAAAGAGTGGTCAATCGCAAAGAGGAACAGAGATGATGCCAAGTTGAAGTCATTAGAAGCAGAACTGTTGCTGATATACGAAGGAGAAGGAGGTGGGTTCTCCACTTTAGATTCCAAGGAGGCTTTGACAAGGCTGGAGGGAAGACGTACTACCCTGCTGTTAGAAAAGGAGGAAGCTTGGAGACTCAAAAGTAGGGCTATCTGGCTGGAATGCGGGGATGATAACACAAAAAAATTTCATGCCTATGCCTGAGGCAGGAAGGCGGCAAATACTATTTGGAGTTTACAGGATGAGGAGGGTACTCATGTAGATTTCGAAGCTAAGGCCAGGTGTGGGGTCAACCATTTTCAGAAGTTATTCAAAGCACATCCTCAGGCTTCAATCGAAGAGGTTATTAGATTATCTGAAATGTTTCCCCGTTTTGTGGATGAGGAGGAAAATAGGGATCTTGTGAAGGAATTAACGGAAGAGGAACTCAAGGAGGTAATGGGAATATTTCAGAAAGATAAAAGCCCAGGGCCAGATGGGTGGACAATTGATTTTTTTCTGGGCCTCTTTGATTTTCTGGGGAGGGACCTTTTGAAGGTGGTAGAGGATTCAAGGTTGGCTAGTTGGATTCCGGCTAGCTTCAACTCCACTTTTATTGCTCTCATCCCAAAGTCTGATAATGCAACCTCTCTCAATGACTTCAGGCCGATCTCCCTGTGTAATTGTGTGTATAAGATTATCTCAAAAGTAATTGCACAAAGATTGAAAACAATCCTTTCAGTACATGTCTCGGCTGAACAGTTTGGTTTCTTGGAAGGGCGCTAGATCCATGAGGCAATAGGGGTAGCCCAGGAAGGTCTTCGTAGTTTAAAAACCAGAAGGCTGAAGGGGGCTATTTTAAAAATTGACCTCTCCAAAGCATATGACAGAGTAAGTTGGCTTTATTTGAGGTTGCTTCTAACCCACCTTGGTTTTGGCATCTCTTTTCTTCGTTGGATTATGTCTTGTATAACTACTGTCTCTTTTTCGGTGCTGATTAATGGAGCGGCCTCGCCTTTTTTTCATGCGGAGAGGGGGCTAAGACAAGGGTGCCCCTTGTCCCCACTTCTTTTTCTTCTTGTTGCTGAAGGTCTTAGCAGGGAAATCAGAGCAGCTAGAGCAGAGGGCAGTTTCTCTGGGATACAATTAGCTCCAAATTTAAATATTACACATCTGGTCTTTGTGGATGATGTGTTGGTTTTTTGTTCTGGCGTCAGAAGATAGACCCGATTCTTGCAGGAGATCTTAGAACTCTTCTCAAAGGCTACAGGAATGGAGATAAATTATGAGAAATCTTCTTTGACTACCCACTTGCTAAGACCGAAAGAGGAGGCTGAACTTTCAAGGATTTTTCCTTTCCCCATAGCTGGATTGGATGAAGGGCTCAAATATATTGGTTTTTATTTGAAAGAAAACCTTTATCGGAAACAAGACTAGATCTGGATGGTTGGGAAGGTTGAAAAAAGGTTAAAGGTCTGGAGTCACAAGTGGTTGTCTCGGGCAGGTAGGTTAGCTTTAGTTAAAGCTGTGCTGGAGGCCATCCCGGTATATTGGATGGCCCTCTCTTGTAAACCGAAAGGGATTCTTGAAAGGATTAGGAGGATTTGCTTCAGGTTTTTATGGAGTGGAAAGAAGGAAGATCAGACTACTCCTTGGGTTAATTGGAGAAGGATTGCTGTCCCAAAAGGATTAGGAGGCTGGGGGCTAAAGGACATATTCCTTTTCTCAAAAGCTTTGGCTGCTAAGGGTGGTTGGAGACTGGTGAAGTCTAGCAGTTTGTGGACGAGGGTGATTATTCAGAAATATCTCCCTGGGGAGAGGCTGCTAGATTGGATCAGAAATCCTAGGAAAACCCATTCAGGGGGTTCGGTGATATGGAAAGCGATTGTTAGATCTTTTAATCTGATAGAAAACAACCTTGCTTGGGATGTTGGAAATGGGGAAAGTGTTTTGATTGGTAGGGATCCCTGGGTGGGGTGCACACAGCAACATCTTCTTCCACCTGATGTTATTGAGGCTCTCAGCCTGGTAGGGATCACATCTTTAAATCATCTTGCTGCTCCACGGCCAGATGAACTGTGGCTTCAGTTTTGGAGAAGGGCTAACTCCTTAGGGTTGGGGGAGAGGGAAACTGGATTTGTGGAGAATTACATCAGTGAACTGGAGAGGGCTCATATTATTCTATCAGATCATGAGGATTCATTGGTGTGGGATGTTGATCCGGGAGGTGCTTATACTCCTAAGGCAGGATACTTATTCTTAAGTGCAGGGGTGGATGTAAGGGAAGAAGTCTGGTGGTGGAGGCCATTGTGGAAGCTTAAGTGCCCAGCTAAAACAAAGCATGTGGTGTGTTTTAAATAATAAGGTACCTACCTGGGATGTGCTTCAGAAGCAAACATTTCAAGGTCCGGGCTGGTGTGTGATGTGTAAACAGGAGTTGGAAACCACATATCATCTGTTATATACTTGTAGTTTCTCTTCTGTGGTCTGGAGGGAAGTTTCCATTTTGGTTGGATTCAATTGTCTTTGGGAAGGGGACTCTATTGGGGCAGCTTGGGAATCCTAGTGGAGGAGGACACCTCAAAAACACCTTAAATCATTACCTTTGCTGGTCATCTGGGGGATATGGCTTGCTCGTAATAAGGCAATTTTCAAAGATATTCCAAGCTTACCGGCTATTGTAGGGTCTTTGGCTATGGGTTTCTACAAATCTCTTCCTGTCCACTTAAGGGCTGCACATGAACGAAGGAAATTAGAAGTGGCTTTAGACCGAACCAAGCCGTGGGCTTTTTTCGATGGGGTAGCAAAAAACAACCTGTGTGGAGGAGGAGCAGTTCTTTACCTTGCTGAGTCACATGTTTTCATTTTGTCTATGGGACTTGGGGGAGGAACAAATAATTATGTAGAGTTAATGAGCCTCAAATTTCTTCTGATGTTTGCATTAGAAAAAAGATGCACTAAATTAAATTTTATGGGAGACGCTTTGAATGTTATAAACTGGATAAATCAGACTCAAGAATGCAGGCATCTGAGACTCTCTCATATTATTTACTCCATCCGGCAGCTTCTTCTACGTCTTGACTCTTTTACTTGCAGGCATGTGTACAGGGAAAATAACACGGAAGCGGACAAAGATTCTAAGGATGGGCTCAGGTTGGCAGAAGGTTATTGGACAGTGAAAGAAATTCACGATGGCAGACAGCAGGCTTATTATCACAGGCCGTATATGGAACTCTTTTGATTATCGATAGGCTATCTTCTGTCTATATTATGGCAGTTTGCAGGTTTTTAATTTATGTTAAAAGAATTGTAAACAATACCTTTTACAGTGGTAAGGAGTTTTGGCTCCGATCATAGTCTTGCTGGATATTATTTTTGTATTTACTGATGTTTTCAAAGATAGCAGCGTTTTTAGCTTGAACAGTAAATGTTATAAGTGATGAGAGTGATCAGTCTCCTTGGATCGCAACTATGTATGCACATAGGCTCTAATGATAGAAGGTAGTGCAGTAGCACGAACAGCGATAGACATATTTTTTGTTATGATGTCATATGTACAGAGCCTTGTTCTGATCATATATTTTCTGGAATAGCATCTGTGTATGCTCTTTTTTGATTCACTAAACAGAAGACCTTAGAGTCTCTCGAATGGAACCAATTTTTGGTGGTCCAAAATTCACGCTTCAGTGAATATTCAGAATGTAATTTTGATCTCGAAATATGAATGAAATTACGCTTTTTTTTCTTGGAAAAAAAAAACCTCTCTAAATATATTTTGAATTTTCTATAATATGACCATATTTGTAAAGGCTATAAACACAAGTAAATAGAGGAGGCTTCTCAGATCTATTACAACATGCATAGCAGCATAATGTCTTGAATTTAGAATTTAAAATTGCACAAGTGTATATGGGATACCACCTTAAATACAAAATTAATGTGGACTTTATTGAAGGTTAACACACATATTAAAAGCAAGGAGTCAAGATATTAACACATATTAACACAAGGAGTCAAGATTATAAGTTGACTTCTTTCAAAGGTTCAATGAGATGATATTGTAATGCAACATTAGACCCATGTTTGATAAATTATATGATGAGTTTTAACCTTGTAAAGTTGTATAAGTTGAACTACAACGTATGAGTTCTTTCCAATACAAACCAATAGTATTAAAATCATGTAGGATAGTGCATGAGGATTGATCATTTCACCAGATGAAACAGAGAATCATCTCTTTAACAAAATGAAGTATGATGTAGGTGTTAAATCATTGTTTGACACTAGATAAGACTTCATTTTGAAAACCAGATTTGTAAAAAGACAATTGGCACAAACAAAGACAATTAAACTCGCATATATGAAATGTATGAACATTAGTATATAAAACGAGTTATATTTAATATTTTTTAAGCATTTTTGTGTGAAAATGTTATGTTTTCTCACTTCAATGACTTCAAAACAAAGTATTAGCTTCGCAATTTATAGATATTATGTGCCAAAATTAAGGAATTAGTTTTATCAAATGATGATATTTGAAACTAGGTAACAGACCTTACAAGGGAAATCTTGAGTTACTTAAAAGGACATCAACAAGAAATATATACACCATTGAAATATTAATTGCTAATGAATCTCAGAAAAAAGTAGTGTTATGTTACAACGAGGAGGCTAAATAGGATCTTTGAGGGCTCTTGTGAGAGTCAAAATTCCTCTGCAACATTGATCACAAGTTTTAAAATAGATATTAGGTTCATTTACGGATATTAGGTTGGCTTCACAAAATGCAATCTATTCCCAAGGTTTTACAATCCCTAAAATAGAATGTTATGAAATCAAAAATGCCAATGAGGGGAAGGCCAAATAGGATTAATAGTGTCATATATTTACCTTGAAGTATCCACAAAAGAAGAGATATCCAAATCATTAGGCCTTTAGAGAATACCCATAAGTTAATTTTGATTTTCAAATACAGTAAAACCCTCAAACAATTTTGCAAAGAAAATGAAGGACGACCAAATAGGATTATTGGTTACCAACGATTTGTTTGGATGTGGAGAATATTGACGCTGTTGGGCCTTACATAGATTCCATAAACATCACAAAAAATTTAGAAATCATTAAACCCTGAAAATAAATTCCTTTCCAATTGAAATTTTCAAATAAAGACCGGGAAGGAGGGTCGAATTAGCGCAGATATGCAAATAACCTGCTTTGAACATATCACAAAGAAAAAAATATTGAGATCGTTAGTAATTTAAAATCCTCCTCAAACATAAACGAAAATTCACCAAACCCTTAAACAAAGTTTTATGATCTACAATCACTAAAATTTGAGAAGAGCGAAATTGATATAGTCATCTAGGCTTTGAAGGAAAAAAATCTTGATAACTTTGTTTTAGTGTAGCTTACTAAGTTGTATTCCATCCATAGTGAACATACAAGAGGGTTTTCCCATGTACAAGGATGATAAACCAACAATAAACGAAACTATATCTTTAAGCAAGGGTTTGGAATTTTCAAGAATGAAACCACTTGGAAATAGAAGTTCTTGGAAAGAAATTAAAACCTATGATCTTGTCTAGTCTACAGAATTAAAAAATATTATTAGGGTTTAGGAAAGAATTATTTTAAAAAGGATTAATTACCCTAGATAATTTTAATCATATATTCTCAAATATCCATCCTTAATATAGATCCAAACGCCTGTAAAATGTGAAAGAGAATTTTTAGTAAATGTTTGGAAGGAAATTCTGAAAAATAAAATAAACTCTTGCAAAACTTAAAAATTGGACTAGTGCCAAGAGAGAAAGTTGGGAAATGGAATCAAGGAACATGTAAAAGTTTAGGAAAAAATGTTGAGATCCATAAAAAGTAGGGGCATCCAATCCAAGTGCATGGTTTCTTGCAAATAGTTCTTGTAATCCCTAATGAAATTAAATCCACTTGTACTCTAAGACAAAGGGGAAAGATACACCATAATGCACTCATTAGCCAAGTAAGTTCAATTCATCAATCATAATTTCTCCAAGGAAAAAATAAAATTAAACCAATATTTACTTAGAAAAATATCATATTAACTTTATGTGCATCTTTCCCATTCTCCTACAATAGTTTGAAACTTCTCCATAAAATTCAACCCTTTGCTAAGACTAATACCTCTCCTTTTATAGCACAAGGAGGGAACCTTATGGTTTTGAAGAGTCAAAATTGGTGACATAAAATATACTTTCCAAATTGTATGATCCCAATAAGATCTAGCTCTTGAGGGCTTAGATCTATTTTTTAATTACAAAAATATTAAAATAAAGGTGAGGCATTCTTCCCTAGGAGGGAACCTTCCCTATTTGAGGAGAAAAGTATTAAAATTTTGTCAAATACCAAGGGCCCAAACCAAAAACAAAGGTGTGGAAATAATACATCTCACTAAAGCCACATTTTGTACTTTATTTACCCCTTTTACCAAGTCAGTGTGCTCTAGAAGACCCACACATGTGGTTTAGAGAGATTGATCCATGTGCTTTTAATCCCCCTCAACGGATAGAACTTAATATTCCATAGACTTTTAAATATTATCCCTTGATGTAATTTTTCCTTATGGTATTGAGATAAAATAATTTATTTTTTCCTCCACATATACACCATGCTCAATTTTATCAGAATAAAATAGGAAAATTAATTAATATTTCCCAAATAATTAAAAAGTGCAATCTCAAAGTGAAATTAGAAGCTCTAGTGTACTTTTTTATTTTTACAAATTAAGAAGGAAAAGTTGAGGAAAATTTTAAATTAAACCATAGTCATAGTCATAATTAATCTCAAATAAGTTGAAATCTTTGTTTTAAACCTCCATGCCTAGTAAATTGTCTAAGAGGTCAATGTCCCCTTATATGATGTTGGATTTAAATAATAGTGTCCAAAAGGATCCTAATGATGACAAAACATTGTTAATATGCCAACTGGAATCTTCCCATGCACGTTCACAAAATTCTATGGATTGTTCACTAACAGAATGCAACTTCAGATATAGGTATTGCCCAATTAGTGGGGTTGTTTTGACATGCAAGTTGATATGATGAAAGGTTTGGCTGAGAGGAATTCAAAACATCCCTAAGGTCAAAAAAATACTAATTTTTGGGCCATAAAGTACTTTCATGAAAATATGCACTGTAATCAATATTGAAAACCCCACGACCTTTTTCAAACTGACTAATATGTGGCAATAGTGATCAATATGATGACACGTGTCTAGGTAAAAGGACAAATAGGTATCCAAAAATGTGCTCGAAATAAAATTGTACCAAGCACAATGTGAGTTATAGCACGCCCCCTATTTGGCCACCCTAAAACACTAAAAACTAGCACAAAAGAAATATGATCTTGTTGATAAACCCTAATACACTGGTTGGATGATGTAAATGTGTGTCATATGTCCCTGATGGACCAACATCAAAGAATGTTCATGTGGACAGATATAAAAATACAATTAATTTTCAATACTTGACTCATTATATAGTTAGTCATGCCTTGCATGATGATATAGCAACCACACAGATATATTCAAATGGGTTTGTGTAATGCACGAGTTATCCATTAACCAATACTAAGACAACACCAATGCATTAACAAGAGGTATTTTCTCCCTTGGGGTGGAGATAATTATGGTCAAAACAAGTTGGTCAAGTGAAATTTTTAGTGCAAGGAAATTGATGGATTCTTGGACAAGAGGGAAATGGAAAACTCTAAGTTCTTCAAAATTAGGATAAAATATATAGATGTATCACATAGATGGGTGGTTGGATAGTGAGGTAACCCCCCACATAACCATTAGAAATAAAAATTCCCCCATTACTTTGACTTGTCTAGCTCCATTTGGACTTGGTCTTCTTGTACAAGTCTTCTTTTGATTTGTTGGACTTCTTTCTTGTACTCCTTTTGTATTTGAGACCTTGGCCTTTTCATTTTTTATTTGTTAGGACTTATTCTTTAGCAAGTTTTTCTTTCCTTGATTTTCCTTGGATTTTGTCTTCATTGGTTTTCAACTTTGACTTTGACTTTTTGCGGGTACAAGGAGTATTCAATTAGGATATTTTTCACATGCCCTCTTTTATTTTTCAAGCATTGGGGAGGAACAAATTTCTTTCCAACAATATAGGAGAATAATTGCTCTAGGGAAACTCTCTTTTCTTAATAAGCATTCCACCCCAGGATCTATAAGCGAGCTTCCTAAACCATCATAAGACATCTGCAATACAATATTTCCTTAAACACAAAGGATAACGAGGTGGTATTTATCATAAAGATGTCACAGAGGGGAGAGTTCTAGAATCCATTTAGAAACTTTGAATAGAGTATTTAAACCAATTATGGAGTGATATGGATAATGGATGAAGGAAAAGGTGGATGTAAATGAGGAGGTAAAGCCTCTTAATAATACCAAGGGTAATCTTGGTGACTTGGATAAGAAACAAACCACACATCTTTCACCCTTGTCAACCTAAGGGTGACACTGCTAGCTATACTCATTAAAATACACTAAGAATTCTTGTTCAAGTTTTTTAAGAAATACAACATCATCATCATAGCATAGAAATATAGCAATTCATGTAACATCCTTTGATAATCCATCATGTAAAACCACATTCATATCATATGGGGATCCCATGAGCAGCAAAGATGTACTCCTAATATTTGTGAATTTTGCAAAAATAGGTTTTTAGGGGTATCCCATAAAGTGTGGCACAACAAGTACCAACCACTTAGTGGGTCCTATTTAATAAAGATTACCATTTACATTGAGTAACTACCCACTAACTACCTAATGGCCTATATTCAAATAAAATGGCATTGTACATAATTTGAGTAACTCCTAAGTAATCCAAGGTATGTAAGTTAGGGAAAAGGCCTAACACCTATCATATATGTTTGAGAGGTTATGCCTTTACTCACCCCAAAGGTAGCCTTAGTGATGACAAAATCATTTCTTCATTTAATTTCCCATCACATACCAAATGGAATTATGGCCCACATTTTTTCATAACAAAGATAGTGGGAATAAGAATTTTGGGCCCCTAAATCATGAAAGTGGGGTAGATTCTGAAAGGATGGTGGTCTGAGAATCATGGGAGGATGTACAAGGAACCATGTTGAGTGGGTTAAAGTAACTATATGACTTTATCAAGCTTGCATTTCTGGAGCCACATTTTCCTCCTTATTTTACATTTTACAAGAAAGATAATCGGGAGCCTTTAGAATACAATGCTAATTTTTTTGTCTTACCGCATCACTGAAGATCTTATCTCTTGCAGGACCATTTTAATAAACATGGAAGACTTGCATGTTAGATGATGAGAACTTACCTTGGGCAGTGAAAATACAAGTATGGTACATTCACTAAGGAAGCAAAGTTATCTAAATTTTATGGTGAGTTCCACGAGGATTATGAAGAAGAAGAAAAGTTACCAAGGTCCCCATTTCAATGGAAAGAGGAAAGAGGATCAAAACTCCAAGAAAATTTGTTGTCCCACGTAGAGAAAGGATATGAGTGGGATTATCCTAGTTTATGCAAACTGTACGTAATTATGGCAGTGATGTGCTACAAAGGGGAAGGAGGCCTAGGAAAATTCAATAAAAAACCAAGAAGGCTTCCCAAGATATAGAAAAGGCCCAAGGATCTAGGTCTAGGAGCCATATCAAGTGCCTCAATCATGGATAAAGGATACTTTTATTCCACCTTTAAACTCTCCCAAAATAAAAGGGAAGAGTGATCATGTAATGACATGATGAGGGGTAATTCAATACAAGGCACTCAAATTGTGACATATGCACAAAAATATGACAAATGAGTAATATTTAAATTGACATATGGAATCACTCTAGGATTATGATTTAAAATTGTTGATATTTCATATTTACATCAAATAGAGTTTTTTTATCGGATTTAAATTAGATTCTTGTGAGAAATACCATCAAAATGATGGGAAATATGTTATCCATTTATCCCATGCTCAATACGAAAAAGGAATGAAATCTAGTCTGGTGGATTTAGAAGATTCAAGTGCCAAAGAGAATCGTAGTAGCATAGTTCCCCTCCTTCCCAACAACAATAAATATCCATTTGGAAGTACAAGGTTTGATAACTTCTTCTAGGATCACTAGAGGCCCCCCTAATGATGAGGAATATGGGGATAATATTAAATACAAAGATGAGAGGAAGAAATAAAAGGGAAGGGGATGAGGAAGAGGGTCCAACCCGAAAAATATTAATGCTTGGCAATCAAGAGAGAAATATAAAGATGAACCCAAGGATCCTACCTACCCTTAGTTGTAAGAACCACTTCTGACACAACTCATTCAAGTATGCATACAACTTTATAACTACTTCAACATATTAACAATTAATATGACCGGTAACTTCCTCGGTACACTTGGGGTTGATTACATGTAAACTTTCAAGTGATAATATTCCTTGCTTAGGCATGTCCAACCCCTCTTCTCCATTGACACCCTCACACTAATAGAAGAAGAAAAAGAAATTAGGAATTAGGAAAGAAATACCAATCTACCCTTAATGACCAAGCTCTCCTACAATCCTTAGAACTATCACTAAATAAGACCCTAAGAATCAGACCTTCACTATGACTACCGTTAATCCCTTGGTTGTCAAACTTGATTCAAAAAATACAACCCCGAGTCTAGAGTGTTTCCCAGGTCAAGTTTCAAACCTCTAAGCTCCACCCAAAAGACAATGTTAATATCTCAAAATATGGAAATTTGTCATTATATGTGTTAGAACAATATTCCCATCAGTATTTTCCATGGACCTTCATGTTGTTCTACCTAGTGTTATTTTGGCCTGATAGTGCCTAGTCTAGTGTTTTGGACCATAGTTGTCCACATTTGGACCACTTAGACTAGTGATATATCCATGAAACCTTGTTTTCCCACTTTTGGACTCATTTTCCTTCTTTTATGGAGTCAATGCACCCCTATATGAGATATTTATTGCATTTCCATTATTTAAGGATATGGAGTCTGCCCTCTTAATGATTTGGTCAACCTGTGTATTAATGGTCCACTACTTGCCAACTATTCACCCCATGCACCCTCATCATGGATGTGTTCACACATATTTGACTATCCTAACCTACTTGTGGTACCTATGATTCATTGAACCTCATTATGACACCACCTTTGGTCCCTCATGTTCATTGACCCTTATTATGGTCCAATCTAGGGTTTACACTTGGCCATATGTCATTGATGGGTGAATTGGTTCAATATAATCCTACCATTTGTGAGCTAATCATATGCTTTGTTGGGCCCATGGTATTTTATTTCCCATGGTATTTACCCAAGGTATTGCATGTGATAATTCCTAGATATTGTATTGGTTTTTGCTCAATAAGCACACTAATGGAAATAATACTCTAGAGGTTTCTCTAGTTTATGTCTCCAATTCTTCTCTCATTTTATGCTATCTCTAGAATAATTATAAGTAATTATTGCAAATTAATCTAGATTTAGGTGATTTTCACATGAATCAAAACTTCAATTGTGATGTTGTGCAAGCCAAAATTCACATGGTGTCAGAGATAGTCTGATTCAGAGCGTTTTCTTAGTTTTTCTTGAGAGTTTGCATTCCAGGTAATTCAATGCTTCTTTGTCACTTAGTGCACAGTAGAAAATGGATCAGTCTCATGTCACCTTGCTCACTCCATTCAACTAATTTGAGTGGAAGGATGAAATGGTAAATTAGCTGAGACCCAGAGGTCTCTACAGAGTTACTATGGGGACAAAAAATTAGCCACACTCTATTGTTGAGAAGTCCAAAATTTTCAACATAATGGATGATTAATTTAGGATGCTATGTCTCAGGATTTTGAGAGACCTCATGTTTCATGTTGATATTCTCACAACTCCAAATGAATTATGTCTCAAGATTGAGTCATTATTTGGGAACACTGGTGAACTAAGAGGCCATCAACTTGAAAACGAGTTGATCTCCTTGAGCCCAACTCAGTTTGAGACAATCCAAGACTTATTCACCAATTTCAAATACTTAGTTTTGCAACTGAAGAAATGTGGCCTTGAGAAGAAATAGGAGTATCTAATACTTTCCATTCTATCCAAACCAGGTCCTGAATACTCAATGTTTGTGTCTACATTCCATGTTACAAATATTATTGTTTGAAATTGGAGGATTCCCTCCTTGGATGCATTCATAGATTCTCTTACCCAGGAGAAATATAAGATTATGCAAATGGGGACTTTGAGTTCTTAAAAGAAACATGTTCCTACTTCTCATGGAGCTATGAATTTCAGAAATGCTAAAACAAAAATAAAGCAAAGAATGAAGGAGAAGAAGCATTTGGATGAACAAAGCTTAAGTTCTACTAATGAGGATTCGAAAGCTAAGAGGATGAAGAGAAAGAGAGAGAGACTCAAGTGTGGTTATTGTATAGGTTATAAATGATGAGAAATATTTTTTCAAAAAGAATTTTGAAATCATGACCAAGTTGCTTGAAGAAAATAATATTGATGTTCCAGATTTTGCAAGAAAATAAGAAGGCAAGTTCTATTCGGAACAAGAAGATGGTAAGCGCTTCTATGCTTTGGGTGCTAGGATCAAGCCTCTTTCTCATATATATGTTTCTAATTTTTATTTTTCTTATTCACATTATGATATATCAAATTATGAAACCTTCATCCCTTCCTTGGAAGAAACCCCAAATAGTTCACCAAAGCCTTCCTCCCAATACTAGTCATTTTTCATTAGTTTATGACTTGTCTTCTGAAATATATTTCCCACTCCATTCAGATACTTTCTATTATGATTTTGAACATGATATGTAGGTTATGAAATCCTTAAACTCATTTCCCCAACCATTTGATTCCCAAAAGACCCTACAACCCCAAAGTTCTCTAGATGGAAAATATCACAATTGCATTGTTTCCAATACTATGTCACTTGTCTAAGTTGCTTTTATGTCCTCCATATAATCCATTGGATGCAAACCCATGTCAATGGCCCTCGTGGGACTATTTTTCCACATGTATGGACCTAATATCACCACCTATGGTTCAAATTTAAAGTCTCTGGACCATCCAAGTTCACTCAATTATCAGTGTGATCTAGTTGCCCACTCTTTTCCTACTATGGACCCATTTGCTCATGGAGACACTATACCTATCATATTTTCTGCTCTATATGACTCCTATTCTGATATTTCAGAGCCTCGTGAGCTTTGTTACAAAGTTATAAAGGTGTTTCTATTGACAATTTTTTGTCATTGATGTCAAAAGTGTGTTGAAGAAGATGTAGCCCTTCAAAGGATGTCCAACAAGTGAAGACCTTGCCAAAAGCATGATGGTATTAGGGACACAATCCCACAAAAACTAAGAATAAATTCATGTGCATGCCACTAGGAGCACATGTGTGATGCACTATTGGTTAACAACATTGGAAAAGCCCTTCCTCTAATGGTTAAAGTAGTGACTTGTTTAAGACAAAATATTAAAGAACAAATTCTCAAAATGACCATGATCTAACCCTTAAGAAGAAGTCGGCCCCAGAGATAAATAAAATAAAGAAAAACCTTAAAATGTATGCTAGGTCGGCCCAACAAGACAAAATTCATCCTCCAACATTGAAATATATAAATACAATCTAATTCTCATTAAAAGATGTATGGAAAAATTCAGAATCTCTCTGAATTACGGGTTTGTAGTGCAAGGTCTAAGGAGGACGCAGACAAGGAATAAAGTCCACCTATATAATAGATCTTTTGGATGTCAAATTACAGTCTGAAATAGCAGCAGTCGTAGTGCTTGAAGTTATTTTTTGTTGCCCTGAATTTCAGTGGTTGAATAGTCAAGAAGCAGCCACAATGGATAGCTCAGTGGTGTGGCAGTAGTACCAGTCAAGAAGCAGCCACAATGAACAGCTCAATGGTGTGGTAGTAGTACCTTATACTCATGATCAATTGCTAGTACAGCTAAGAAGCAGTCATGTTTCTTTGGTCTCTGTGAACAGCTGAGTAGTGTTACAGCAGAACCTTTTACCCAATATCATTTGTCGGTATGTCGATGAACAGGAAGATTTTCACTATCTGAAAGAAAATTTTAAGAAGATCTGAGAACTTGTATTATAGCAGAAAGATCAGTCAATATTGTATTTTTTATAGGGTGGTAGGGTGGAGCTAGGAAAGACTCATTAGTCTTTGAGAAATTTGAAGCTTGTACAGGATGTTGTAGCATCCATATTCATCTAAGTTTGAAATTTTTTGAGGTTACAACCTCCTGAGGTGTTGTAGCACCTCCATATAAACATAAACTCTTTTTATTGAAAGTTGTCTGAGTAGAGATACTGTGTTGTACATTACTACCGATATGTGTGTGTGTGTGTGTGTGTGTCAAATTGAAGCAATCATATTGTTAATCTAAGGGTTAAAGTGATCAAAGATAACAATACTGATTCACCCCCCCCCTCTTAGTATTGGCCGAGTGTTCTTCAATTGGTATCAGAGCGAGGTTCTTCATAAAATCCTGACCTCTTGAAGTAGATCCTTCAAAACACACAATGGGCGGAGCTAAGTTCAGGGATGTTCCTATATTTGATGGAAGAAATTATGTTTACTGGACCAAAAGGATGACTACCTACCTAGTCTCTCTAGGATATGATATCTGGAAATCTATAAGGGATGGATACAAGGAACCAAAAGATGGTCCTACTACCAATAAGGAAATAGAATACTATGAGAACAATGCTAGAGAAGTAAATGCCATTCTTGCAGGACTGACTGAGACAGAATTATTCAAAGTTATGAACTACACCTCAACCAAGGAGATGTGGGAAAAATTAGCCACCATTTATCAAGGAGATTCTAAAGTCCAACAAGCAAAGCTCCAAACATATAGAATTCAATTTGAGGGTCACAAAATGATAGAAGAAGAAAATATAGAAGCCTACTTTCAAAGGGTTGAAGAAGTTGTGAACACTACAAAGGGGCTTGGTGAAACAATGGACCTAATACTGGTGGTTCAAAAATTTCTCAAAACTTTGAATTCCAAATACAATCCCAAGGTTTCTGTTGTTGAGGATAGGGATAAATTGAATGAGATAAAGATTCATAAACTTCAAGGAATTCTAATAGCATATGAGATGAGGATTCACAACCCAGGACAAAGTGAAGCAACTTTCAAGGCATCCAAGAACAAACATCAGCATCATGAATCTTGTTCACTTGATTATGAAATCCATGATGAAGAAATGGTCAACTTTGTTAACAAGCTTCCAAGAGGAACTGGAAGGTATAAAGGAAATATTCTATTGAAATGTTTCAACTGCGGAAAAATTGGAAATTTTGCTACCAAGTGTCCCTTCAAGAAATATCAAAGAGGAACAATATCATAAAGGAACTTCAAGGATCGAAGAACAGCAGAAAATCAAACGTTGTTCATCAAAATAGAAGAGGAAGATGTCTCAGACTTTGAAGAAGAAGAGTAAGAATTTTTTGAGGATGACAAAAATGAAATTATGTTCTTAGCACAAGGAAACAATGAATATCAGCCCAAACCAGAAGAAGGAATCATATATTTAGAAGCAAAATTGATTGCAGCTCTAGAAGAAATTGAGAACCTAAAAAATTTGAATGAAAAACTAGAACAACATCATCAACTTGCAAAGAATCTCCTAGTCAAAATATTAACAGAAGCTACTCAGAAAAAGGAAGCATAAATCAAGTCTCTCAAGGAAGATCTTCAGAAGTAAAAAGTGTCGAGTCAAAATATTCAAAAGAGCTCCATAGATCTAAACAATATACTTTCACAGAAAAGAAAATATGGAGATACAAGAGGGTTGGGATACACTTCCAAATCAAAAGAGAGCAAACCAGAATGTTCCTTAAACCAAGAAGTTCGGTCAATAAGTAGAACTATCAATTTATTGAAGGTAAATATGGCTAAGATTCATGAGCCATTAAATGAAGGTCAAAGACAATTAGACCTAAGAGAGAAGGAAGTTGAGAGACTTCAAAGAGAAGTGATCAACTTGAAATCAGATGATTCACTAGCGAATAGAAGAGTTTAATATGAAGACAGAAAAGTTGCAAACAGTTTCCATCTCTCAAGAAGACAATTATATCCCAAGTATCAAAGTTCGTTTCTAGGCCACTGGTATAACTGCTTTAAATTTGGTCATAAGGAAATTGTTTGTAGAGCACCTAAAAGAAGTACAGTTGATTATCCGAGAAAGCAGTATAATGAAAAGAATACTCAAAATATAATTATTTCTATGTTCTCACTCAAGAAATAGAGTCCTCAAAGTGCAACAACTTTGGACATAGTTCTAAGGAATGCAAGCTGAATATCACTCCTGAAAAAGACATGATAGAAGATATATGTGGAATATCTCTCTATGCTCATAGGGATGTGAATAAATGGTACATTGACAGTGGGTGTGAAAAACACATGATTGGGTATAAGAACAATTTTGTCACATTCAAAACGAACAAAGGTGGTGATGTATCATTTGGAGACAATGTGTTAGCTCTCCAGGAAACCCTTCTAGGTTGCAGCTCGAAGATGCCTGGTAACTTCAATATTTTTGTAATGGTTTACTATATGGATCAAGTCATATGACAAATAATACCTCACTCACTCAATACATGCCTAAACACAACCAAATAGACAAGGCTTCTAACTATCAATGTTCAGAGGGTTTGTAATAAAGGTGAATAGATGGAGAATTCTCACTATGCTAGCAGATTCACACACAAGGCACTTACATATGAATGGCTAATCATAACAAGGAAAGATACTTGAAATTCTAATTATCCACACAAAGATAGGATGACAGCTATATTGTATTAGGTAAATAGAATAAACATGAATTAAACATCCAAGCACAAGTATAGAACAGAAAGAAGATGAAATCTGAACATGTAATGGCAAAAGAGCTTGTATTAATTGATAAGAACATGAGAAGCTTGAATACAAAAAGTATCTAAGAGTCTCTGAAGTTGAACCCTTTACAATGATTCTCCAATGAGCTTAAATAATATTTACAAATCAGTTTCAATATCCTCAAAAGATGGATCGGATAACCTCTTTTCCTATCTCAAATCCGAATTTGTGAGGTGGTTGGAAAATGCAGAAATTTTTGGAAATATGCTGCTCAGAGATTGACCTGTATATCTCAAATAAAAATAGATTTTGGAAACCTAAGAGAGGTTATTGTTCCTTGATTTTCTATTAAAAAACCCTTCTCTTATTTATTTGATATTTGTTTTCATTTTCCCGACATCTGTATTTCAAAAACATGTTTCAAACAAGGGAATTCTGAGATCTGAAATTTAGGGCTCAAAGATGGATTTGATTCTCCCAATATGTGACACATACAGGAAAACTGAGAGAGATTATTGTTCTTTGACATGTCAGGAACAAAAAATTATGATATTTTTTCAAAATCATTCTCCAGTCGCTCACAATCATCATTTAAAAATGATGACTTTTCATAGTAAAAACACCAATTTCGGTGGCCTGGAGCGCCATGAAATTTCAGTCTTAGCTACTGAAGGTCCACTTTTGGTGGCTTAGAGACCATTTTGAAACAATTCTTAGCCACGTAAATGTGTGTTTCAATTTTTTTGAAATAAAGACTAACTCCAAAGTTTTTTTAAAAATATTTACAAGTAAGAACTCATTAAAATGAGCCTGAAAAAATTTAATAAAGTTTTTCCTAATGACTTTATACCTATTAATAAAATAGATTTGACTAATTTATTTGAGGAGATAACATCTGGCTCCTACTCGAGGATGGAATCCTCCCTCTGAGTTTCAAAGAACCACAGATTTGATGCATTTCTTGGACAACAAAATACAAAACCTAATCTAGTGTTCCATTGGGCTTGGAGTCAGGAGTACAATATTCTTCTAAACACCTTTCAAGAGTTTCCTTTACAACTAATCCCCTGCAAACCTGTGGCATGCCTGTAGCCTATCCTG
Organism: Pseudotsuga menziesii; assembly: GCA_001517045.1. Taxonomy (NCBI): domain Eukaryota; kingdom Viridiplantae; phylum Streptophyta; class Pinopsida; order Pinales; family Pinaceae; genus Pseudotsuga; species Pseudotsuga menziesii. The sequence goes on from LPNX010423621.1 coordinate 183,222, forward strand.
CTTATTCAACAACCAATAAATGGAAAAGTCTACTTGCTCATATAAAGAGCTTATTCTCTTTCCTACTCCTAATTATAATCAGTAGAGGCTTCTTATCAAGTGACATCATGCTTCCAATGAAGCCATGTCAGAAACTGATATGCTGAACTTATCCTTGATCTTGACCCGAAAAATAAATGAAACCATAGCATGCAGCAATGTAGTTTGGAAGGGTGACAGAACCAGCTATCATCTGACAAAAATATTTTGGCATTTATGCTGCTTATAGATTCCAAATAATCAGCAATAGGGTCCTAAATGTCAAAAATAAATACCTCTCCATGCTACTGTTCCAACTGAATGAAATGTTGTTGCTGGCTGCTTTCAGTGATCTCCATGTTAATTGTATATTGCTCAACCTCTGGCTGAGAAGAATGTGTGATGAACTGTTGATCTAGACTTTTTGGATCATCATCTTCCTCCTCATATCTACTGCACTCTTCCTTTGTTTGCAAATCAGAAAACTCAAGGCTGCCCTTACTATCTACTGCATATTCAAATCTGTCACATGTTGATATAAAAATATGTTCATTATCTTTGGGGTTTCCAAAGGGGACAAACTCATCTTCATGACAACCTAAGTCAGTAAATGCATTTGATACAATGTCAAAAGAATTTTTACTATGGTTATCATCCTAAAGTTCATTAATATCTTGGTCACAAGAAGAGGTGTCCCCTATTGCAGCATATTCTTCATGAATGTTTAGTTCTTTATTCAATAAATTGAATTCATGACAACATTCGGAATATAAAAGATCAGCTGAAAATCTTCCTCTGCAAAACAAATGAAAGGCAACATGAAAATATGCCAAAGAGCTGATACTAGTAATAGGAAGGGACCGGTACCAATCATGACCAATCCCCTCTAAAGAATACCAAAAGAGCTTGATCTGAACATCCTCATGCACAACTTGCAACCGATGAATAAAGTCATGAAAATCCAGCAAGTGTTCAGCTGGCACTTCCCACTCTTCTCCTCGAAATCTGGGAAGACTATTTTCCCATTCATCTCTATTAGGCACTAGATTAGGGTAACCAGAAATATTTGAGAAATCACAAAATTCATACCTCTTTGCTAAGATCTTGTTCACTTCGTACCAATGGAGTCGCCAACAGATTTCTGAGCAATGGAGTCGCCACTGAATTCATCCTTCATGGAGTCGCTAGATAGATGATTACAACCGAAAATGTGCCTAGTCTTTGTCTATCATTAAAGCTGGAGCTTATGTCCTCTCCTAGGGAAGTTCAGCTTCAATCTTCTCTCCCCGGCAACAGTGCCAATTTGTTAGCTCTCCAGGAAACTCTTCTAGGTTGCAGCTCGAAGATGCCTGGTAACTTCAATGTTTTTGTAATGGTTTACTCAATGGATCAAGTACAAATAAGACCTCACTCACTCAAGACATGCATAAAATAAGACCTCACTCACTTACATATGAATGGCTAATCATAACAAGGAAAGATACTTGCAATTCTAATTATCCACACAGAGATAAGATGACAGCTATATTGTATTAGGTAAATAGAATAAACATGAACTAAACATCCAGGCACAAGTATAGAACAGAAAGAAGATGAAATATGAACATGTAATGGCAAAAGAGCTTGTATTAATTGATAAGAACATGAGAAGCTTGAATACAAAAAGTGTCTAAGAGTCTCTAAATTTGAACCCTTGAAAATGATTCTCCAATGAGCTTAAATAATATTTACAAATCAGTTTCAATATCCTCAAAATATCGATCGGATAACCTCTTTTCCTATCTCAAATCCGAATTTGTGAGGTGGTTGGAAAATGCATAAATTTCTGGAAATATGTTGCTCAGAGATTGACCTGTATCTCTCAAATAAAACCCGTTTTGGAAAAATGAGAGAGGCTATTGTTCCTTGGTTCTCTATTTAAAAAAACCTCTCTTAGTTATTTGATATTCATTTTCATTTTCCCGACATCTGTATTTCACCAACATGTTTGAAACAGGGGAATTCTAAGATCTGAAATTTAGGGCTCAAAGAAGGATTTTATTCTCCCAATATATGGTACTTGTAGGAAAAAACTGATAGAGGTTATTGTTATATAACATGCTAGGAAAAAAAAACTCTGATTTTTTTTCAAAATGATTCTCCAGTCACTCAGAATAATCATTTGAAAATGATGACTTTTCATAGTAAAAATGCCAATTTTGGTGGCTTGGAGCGCCATGAAATTTTGGTCTTAGCTGTTGAAAGTCTGCTTTTGGTGGCTTAGAGACTGTTTTGAAACAATGCTTAGCCACAAAAACCTATGTTTCAAGTTTTTTGAAATAAATACTAACTCCAAAGTTTTTTTAAAATATTTACATGTTAGAACTCATTAAAATGAGCCTCAAAAAATTTAATAAAGTTTTTCCTAATGACTTTCTACCTCTTAATAAAATAAATTTGACTAATTTATTTGAGGAGATAACACAATGGAACAGCCAAAATACTTGGAAAATGAACTGTACCTCTAAAAGGAAATGCCAAAGCCCAAAATGTCCTTTATGTTGAAGGACTGAAGCATGACCTACTAAGTGTTGGACAACTTTGTGATGCCAATTTCAATGTCACCTTTTTTACGCATCATTCTGAAATAAGAAGGAATGGATCCAAACATATCACGGGAAGTGGAGTCAGATCACTAGGAGGTGTCTACGTTTTGGAAGATATAGAAGGAGAAAGTTGCTTCATCAGTCAAAGTAATAACAGTTGGATTTGGCACAAAATATTAGCCCAACTAAAATTTGACAACATAGTAAAAATAGGTCAAACTAAAGTTGTTCGAGGGATGCCAAAAGTTTTGAAACATGCAAAAAAACTATGTGGATCATGTCAACACGGAAAACAAGAGCAAGTTTTAAGGAAAAAGTGTATCAGTCCACATCACACCCTTTGTAAATTGTCCATACAAATCTATGTGGACCTGCAAAAACTCGAACTCTTCAAGGTGAGCTATACTTCATGCTATTTATTGATGATTATTCCAGAATGACTTGGGTTACCTTTTTGAAAAAAAAAATCAGAGGCATTTGAGAAATTTAAACTTTTAAAAGCTAAAGTTGAAAATGAGAGTGGATATAAAATCAAATGCCTTAGATCAGATAATGGAGGGGAATTCACATCAGGTGGATTTAAATTTTGTGTGATAAAAATGGTATTAAGTGACAGTATTGCACATCCCGCACACGTCAACAAAATGGTGTAGGAGAGAGAAAGAATAGAACTGTTCAAAGGCAGCAAGAACAATGCTACTAGAAGCTAAATTGACTGAAACATTTTGGAGAGAGGCAGTAGGAACATTTGTTTACATCATAAATAGAGCACAACTAAGGGTCAATAGTGATAAGAATCCTTATGAATTATGGACAGGAAGAAAATCCATCGTAGACTACTTCAAAATCTTTGGAAGAAAATGTTCCATAAAAATCACTGATGACAACTAGGGAAAATTTCACTCCATAACTGATGAAGGAATATTTTTAGGATATTCAACTGAAAAAAGGGCATATAAATGCTACAACAAGCATCTGAAGTGAATTGTTGAAAGTATAGATGTAGTCATAGATGAAGAATTGGAACAAAAACTGCCAGAATCTGAGACTGTTGAAACTAATGATGATGACATGTCTGATGAAGAAGAAACAACAAACAAAGAAGCAAAGGAACAAAATGATCAACAGAATTAGGTTGAAGGAAGAGAACTGCTCTCTACTCCTACAAAGACTCCAAAGGGTAAGAATCCCTCCATAAAATCTATACGGAGAGACCATCCTGGGGATCTCGTTATTGGAGACATAGAAGAAGGCATAAAGCTTATACCAGCACTGCTGAAGAGAAATATAGCCCCACTCTCAACAATTGAACCAAAAACTTTCAATGAAGCTTCCAATGATGAATTTTGGAAAAGGGATATGAAAGAAGAATTGGATCAAATTGAAAAAAGTAGAACTTGGGAATTAGTTCCTAGATCCCAAGATAAAAACATCATTGACACTAAATGGGTGTACAAAAATAAATTAGATGAAAATGGGAAAGTCATTAGAAATAAGGAAATATTGGTGTGTAAAGGATATACTCAAATGGAAGGAATTGATTTTGATGAAACTTTTGTGCCTGTGGCTAGGATGGAACTGATTGGGTTATTTTTGGCATTCGATAGCTACAAGAACTTCAAGGTTTATCAAATGGATGTTAAGTTGGAATTCCTAAATGGAGTCTTAAAGGAAGAAACCTATACTGAGCAACCTGAAGGATTCTAAAGTCCAGAAAATGAAGACTATGTCTGGAAACTAAAGAAATCTCTATACGAGCTCAAACAAGCACCCAGGGATTGGTATGAATGCTTGGATAAGTATTTAATTCAACAAGGATTTCAGAGAAGTAGTAAAATCAGCAACCTTTATCTCAAGTTCAAAGAAGATAAATTACTGATCATAGTTGTATATGTTGATGATCTGATATTTGGAAGCAACGAGGAAAGTTTCAGTCAAACCTTTGCTGAAGAAATGGAAAACAAATTTGAGATGTCCATGTTAGGTGAATTGACTTTATTCCTTGATATACAGATTTCACAAGATTCCACGGGTGTTTTTATATCTCAATCCAAGTATTTAAAAGAGATGCTTCAAAGTTCAGCATGATAGAAAGTTCCCCTGTTTCTACACCAATGCTAACTAGTTGTAAGCTCGGCAAAGAAGAAGAATCTCCTGCTGTAAATAAGACAACGTATAGATATGTGATTGGAAGTTTGCTATATTTTACTGCATCTCGTCCAGATATCATGCAAGCAATTGGGTTAGTGGAAAGATTTCAAGCAAATCCAAAAGAATCTCATATGGCACCTGCCAAAAGAATTCTCATATATCTTAAAGGAACAATTGATTATGGGTTATGGTATCCTAAGGATAAAAAATTTGATCTCAAATCATTCTCTAATGCAGATTGGGCTGGCAGTCTTGACGACAAAAAAAGTACAAGTGGAAATGCCTTCTTTCTTGGAAATCGACTAGTAGCTTGGTCAAGCAAAAAACAATCCTCCATTTTTCTATCAACCACCAAAGCAGAATACATTTCAGCAGCTGATTGTTGCACTCAGCTCCTGTGAATGAAACAAATTCTAGAAGATATTGAAATAAGAAATGATCAGCCAGTCATGATTTACTCTGATAACACAAGTGTTATTAGTATATCAAAAAACCATTAGAGGAAATTTCAACTCAAAATGGGCCTCCTAAAATGAATTCATAAAATAATAGTTAAAATAATAAAATAATACTAATTAATTTTGGAGGAAAAAAAGAAAAAAACTACTTTTTTGTTTGTATTTTTGACATATCTCCCCGTATTTTTACTCAAATTTCGATCGGGAGAGCTCGTTGGATGCGGAATTTAATTCCACATCTAACGAGCTCTCCCGATTGAAATTTGAGTAAAAACACGGGGAGATATGTCAAAAATACAAACAAAAAAGTAGTTTTTTTTATGATACCTATCCCCAAATTTATANTAAAACAATTTCATTGGCTAACACATGATGACATGGAATTTGAATAAAAGTTAAAAGGCCCATTTTGAGTTGAATTTTCCTCTAATGCCTGTTTTGCATTCTAAAACCAAGCATATTCCTATAAAGTATCACTTCTTGAGAGAACAATCACAAGATAGGAAGATAAAATTAGAATATGTGAACTCTAAAGAGAAAATAGCTGATATCTTTACCAAGCCATTACCAAGAGAGGCTTTTGAGAACCTTAGGGATAAATTGGGAGTAATTCTCCCCCCTCAACAAAAGAAACACTAAAAATATCAATGTCAGAGGAAGTGTAGGATAGCAGAGTTAGGGAGAGCAAGTTGATTTGTAGACTCAGATACATTTGACTTTTCAAAGCAATCCTTAAGGATGAATATTTAGATAGAAGACAATGAAGGCATGTTCTTGAGTAAACCCTGGTAAAAGATACTCCTCAATATTGCAGTAGAATTAAAGTAGAACTTGAAATAGTCTACAAAAAAAAGGGGAGCTTGAAATTTTTGTCTCATCTATATCATATTTAGGGGGAGCATATTAGAAGATTCATCTGCACACCTATAAAAATCATTTGCCATTGATGTCAAAGGGGGAGAACAGTATCAGTCACACTTCTTCAAGATCTCAAATTTGATCAACAGGGTTGACATCAATGCCAAAGGGGGAGACTATTTACAATTTGTTGTCATTGATGTCAAAAGTGTGTGGAAGAATATGTATCCCTTCAAAGTATTTCGAACAAGTGAAGAACTCACCAAAAGCACGATGGTGTTAGAGACACAATCCCACAAAAACTAAGAATAAGTTCATGTGCATGCCACTAGGAGCACATGTGTGATGCAGTGTTGGTTAACAACATTGGAAGAGCCCTTCCTCTAATGGTTAATTAAGGTAGTGACTTGTTTAAGACCAAATCTTAAAGGAAAAATTCTAAAAATGACCATGATTTAACCCTCAAGAAGAATTCAGCTCTAGTGAGAAATAAAATAAATAAAAAATTAAAATGTATGCTAGGTTGGCCTAGCAAGAAAAAATTCATCCTCCAACGTTGAAATATATAATTACACTCTAATTCTCATTAAAAGTGGTGTGGAAAAATTTAGAATCTCTCTGAATTTCGAGTTTGTAGTGCAAGGTCTGAGGATGACGTAGATAGGGAGTAAACGCCACCTATATATCAGATTTTTTGGATGTCAAATCAAAGCCTGAAATAGTAGTAGTCATAGTGCTTGAAGTTATTTTTTGTTGGTCTAAATTTGAGTGGTTGAACAGTCAAGAAGCAGCCACAATGGACAGCTCAATGGTGTGGCAGCAGTACCAGTCAAGAAGCAGCCACAGTGAACAGCTCATTGTTGTGGCAGTAGTACCTTATACTCATGATTAGTTGCTGGTACATCTAAGAAGCAGTCACGTTTCTTTGGTCTCTATGAACAGCTCGGTAGTGTTACAGCAGAACCTTTTACCCAAGATCATTTGTTGGTATGAAGGTGAATAGGAATATTTTCACGATCTGAAAGAAAATTTTAAGAAGAACAGAGAACTTTTATTGTAGTAGAAAGATCATTCAATATTGTATTTTTTATAGGCTGGTAGGGTGGAGCTGGGAAAGACTCATTAGTCTTTGAGCAAGTTGAAGCTTGCATGGGATATTGTAGCATCCATCTTCATCTAAGTTTGAAATTTTTGAGGTTGCATCTTCCTGAGGTGTTGTAGCACCTCCATATAAACATAAACTCTTTTTATTGAAAGTTGTCTAAGTAGAGATATTGTGTTGTACATTACTACTATTATGTGTGTGTGTGTGTGAAATCGAAGCAATCATATTGTTTATTTAATGGTTAAGCTGATCAAATCCAACAATACTGATTCACCCCCCCCCTCTCATTATTGGCCGAGTGTTCTTTAGTTTCATCATTTTGGGAAGAAGATACATGGTTTAATTCATGATATGGCAGCTACACAAGAAGCTAGTTTTGTTGAGTATTTTGATGCTCTTTGGGAAGGATTTTGCAGAGATGTATTTTAAATTGTTGATTATGCTTTCAGAACAAATTATGTAAAAAAATAAAACATTCTTATGTTGCTTCTCCATAATCATATGATGACCTTCAAGGGGCCTCCCCACATGTTCTTTGTCTACAACACATTGATGCATTGATGCATGATCTTGGAATCCGCAACATATTCACCAAGTCTCTCACCAAGAAGTTGTTCATTCATCTCATTCAAGTGAAGAAGAAGACTCATTGAAGACATTTTGATCATCTATGTTCTATGTCCATTCTTGAGGGAAAATTTTACCCATGAGGTTTTGCCTCTTTCCTTATTTTTACATGGACAAATAAATTGTTGTAAAGGGTGACCATAAGCCTTGTTTCTTGGGCCCTATTTTTCTTGCTCACTAACATTTTTGGCTTAAGGTGGGGTGTTAGAACAATATTCCCATCATTCTATGTCATGGGCGTTCATGTTGTTCTACCTAGTGTTATTTTGGCCTCCCAGTGCCTAATCTAGTATTTTGGACCATAGTTGTCCACATTTGGACCACTTAAACTAGTGATATATCCATGAAACCTTGTTTTCCACTTTGGACTCCTTTTCCTTCTTTTATGGATTCAATGCACCCCTCTCTAAGGTATTTATTGCATTTCCATGATTTAAGGAGTTAGGGTGTACCCTTTTAATGAATTGGTCAACCTGTGTATAATGGGCCACTACTTGTCAACTATTCACCCCATGCTCCCTCCTCATGGATGTGTTCACACCTATTTGATGATCCTAACTTACCTTTGGTCCCTGTGATTCATTGAACCTCATTATGACACCACCTTCGGTCCCTCATGTTCATTGACCCTCATTATGGTCCAATCTAAGGTTTACACTTGGCCCTATGTCATTGATGGGTGAATTGGTGCAATCTAAGCCTACCATTTGTGTGCTAATCATATGCTTTGTTGATCCCATGGTATTTTTTTCCCATGTTATTTACCCAAGGTATTGCATGTGATAATTCTTATATATCGTACTGGTTTTTGCTCAATAAGCACGCTAATGGAAATAATACTCTAGAGAGGTTTCTCTAGTTTATGTCTCAAATTCTTCTCATTTTATGCTATCTCTAGAATAATTATAAGTAATAATTGCTAATGAATCTAGATATGGGTGGTTTTCACATGACTCGGAACTTCAGTTGTGATGTTGTGCAAGCCAAATTTCACAATATGACAATTATCTAAAGGTAGCTACAAAAATGACAAAGGTGGATGTTTTTTCAATTAAGATGTAGTATTTAAATATTAATGTGAAGGCCGCAAAATTGAGAAGAAAACCTTGAAGTTAAATTGGTAACTATGTGAGGAACCCACGGGGGGGAGGAGACCACAAGAATTTTTCAATAGTAAGAAAAGAAGGAGAGAATATGAAGAAGGATTCCAACCCTCTCTCCTTCCCCCAAATGCAACCGTTGATTGGAAAAAATAATCCTATAAAGGAAGAGATTGAATACTTGAACACCAAGAATTCCAAACTACTCACAAGAAAACAATTAAAGTCGAATCATGTGGACACACTAAAGGTGGTCAAATCAAAAGCAAGGTTATTGCCTGGACAATGTGACAAGAACCCATAATAATTGGCAAGCTTAAATGTTAAAACCTCCACACACACATAGTTAGAGGCATCCCCTCCAATCATTTTAGATATAGATGTGGGATACCTTTCCTCCATTCAACTCAAACAAAGGATAGGAGAATTGATGAAAAGTACTACAAAGTGGAGGAAAATGTATTTAGATGCCAATGGAAAATCAGAAATATTCAAATAAACACTAGATAAAAAGAAGGAAACCTAAAGGAGTAGGGGTACAAGTTGTATGAGGCCCTAAGTATACTAGTAACTTGTCAAAAATTATTTGGACAACATCCAACAAGACACACAAGAAAGGAAGTTGAGGTATGAGGAGGTAAAACAACAAGCCAAGTTGAAGAAAAAAATGGTCAATGTCTAAGGTCCCAAATGGAGCACCATCAACACATATTTCACTAGGATAAGGAAGAACTTATGCTACTTTGTATTGTTAAATGATTTATATCTTGAATCTACATATACTTAGATGATTTTGAGAAAGAAATAGAAGGCAAGGCTCCAATCATTTACCTCATTGCAAAGGTAAATAACAACATGCCTACAAAAAAAATAATCACCTTGAGTATTAGGAACAAAACAATTGTTATACTATATGTTGACCTCTATCAAAGAACATAGACTATGTGGAACATTGCCAATGGCAGGGCCATAAAATATCAAGCCACCATAAAGGGATTTATGGACAATATTACATGCATGAGAGGGTTTGATTTGTCAATAGAAGGGGTTGAACATGGATTTTTTCTTTCTAAAGCATTATACAATCAGTGGCTACAACAAACAAAAATCAACAAAATGATAATTGAGGATAAAGGAAATATTCCAATAATTACAAACATCATAAGTCATCCAATTGTTGATGAGCAAGCATCAACCACATGACCAAGACATTACCTTTGGTCAACTTTGTTGATGAAAACTAATATGAGCAAGTCATTCAAGATTTTGCAGAGCAAGACAATTCCCCTAGAGGAGGGTGGAAAAGGGTAAAGAAAGTGTATGATCATGTCACCGTACAAGCCCCACAAAATATGCCACCCCTAGCTCAAATACTACTTGAATAAGTGATCAAAAAAAATGGTGAACATCTCATCCAAGGCCACTAACTAGGCCAATGGGACCACTCGTACAACCTCAAAAGGGGTAGTGTTCTAATTTTGTTAAGAGAATGAAATTAACATATAACCATTTCCAATTTCTCTCCCACACTATTTCCTTAATTTTACAACACTAATGCAAGGAATTAACCAAGTAGCACAATGCCTCCCAAGGAATTGCAAGTCAATGGGATACAAAAGAAGGAAGAGAAAATATCTATATGAGGTGGCATCAACCATTGTATTACAAATATGTAGCATTGGTGTGAATAAATAAAAGTGTTGGCTAGTGATCCTTTTCCGTCATTTTGTCGTTTTTGTGTTGGTTTAAACAAATTAAACCTTGTTATTGTAACAATTTTTCCAATTCCACTAAGAATTATTGTCACATTAGGGTTTCATTTCCCCTCTTTTCCTCATTCCTTTTGTACACAAGATTTGGGGTTAATATTCTATGTAAAGGTTAATATAAGGAAAGTATGGGGATAGGCTACCTATCTCCCCTAGGGAAAAAATTGTATCTTTTGAACTATATGGTGGATATTTGTAATCATGACCATGCCATTCTTGCCACATATGAATGAATAAAACGTCAACAAGTTATTATTGTTTCCCTATTAGTGTATTGTACCATTTGCTTGTTGAAATGATTTATTGATCCAGGTCTTTGGGCATTCCCATTTAATTTTATTTCTCGTGAAAATGGATGTTAAGAAAATAGGCCTTCTCTAGAGTTCATTTTATGCTTATATATTGTTTTTCACCTTATGATATAGTTATGAATTAAGGTGCCACTCTAAAAAAACCAGTTATTTCTCTGGCTCTAAAGCTATTATATAGTTTTTTTATCACTCACTAAGAAAATATATTCCACATCACTTTCATTTTTTTAAGTTACCACGGTGCACGTTTTCTTTGAAACCCGACATGTGCAAATTAGAATGAGAGAGGGTACCCCCGTTTTGACTTGAGAGAAGATGGTAAAGGTATACACTGATGGTGAAACATTTCTTCCACATTATATCCCAACATTTGTCCTTGTGGAAGAAAAAATAACTTTGGGAACAACAAAATGTTTCAACCCTTCACTCAAAATATCCAATATGATAAATGTAACATAAATTACCTTGAGTCTGAATACACCATGATCCTTATGCCAATTGAAGCAGCCAGAATGAAGCAATTTCTCCTACTCAAATAATGGTTTATTGGTTGCGGGATGAGTACGCTTCCTTGCTCGTTCGAGTATTATGTGAGAGAGAGGAACAAAAAGCAATAATGGGATAAACATATCTTGTGGCATCTTGGAATTGCTTCTACAAATATAAAATTTCCTCTATTAAACTATAAGTTGATTGCATTATACATCATTAACTTGTTTTTAATATATATTTGTGTGGAGAAATAGATTAGATTTTTATAGGAGAAGAATTTATTCGGATGTTAAATATGGAATATTTTTCATTGTTGTTTCACATGTTTTCACTTATACTCCTCCTTGGCATGAGTTTAAACAAAGTGTTGTTCCAAACACAACAGAATTCATTAGGTTGATCTCAAGGGAAGGTGGTATTCCACGCGTTTTAGGGTATTGGTAAGGTTCCAAGGGGGAACATACTTAAATTTTGAAACCACCTTATTCCTCCTTGAGTATGATGTAAAATTGTTTATTGTTAGTTAACTATAACTCAATGGATTCCTAGTATTATGTATGAGCAACCAAGTGGTTTGGTAGGAGCTACAATGTGCCCAAGAATGTCTCACTACACAATGTTTTTTATTCAGAATGAGTAGGATTTATAGGATTTTATGTTGATAATATCTTTATGATAACCTTGCAAGTAGATCCAAAGGAATTAAAGCAAATATAACACACACACACACACACAAAACAATGAAGTATAAACAAAACAGTGAAATATACTCACTCAACAACCAATCCTACATACATCATACCATAATGGAATGATTATAAAAATGTAGTTATGCAAGAACTCAAATATATGCACCAAAATTAGCAAGTCGCCCCTATAGACTAATGCAAGGGTGACTCTTAATATCAATGTCAAAAAAAATACAACACTTATAACAAACAATAATATTATTATATGTAGCCGAGTGTATTATCTTGTATGGTTGAGAGTTGTGAAATGAAAATAGGTCTCAAAGTAGATTCTACAAGCTCACCACCTCCACATATGTGGGCCTCACTTTCCTACTAAACCCATCTTAAGTCATGAAAAAATACACCTATGTATACTATGTGTGCATAGATACAAATCTTTGACAAGGTATCTAGCTAAGGGATTCAATCAATTGTTTGTGTGTTATTACTTTCAAGATTGCTCTTGTTGTGAGTATTTGATTCATCTATTAAAATTTTCTGACCCACAATTCTTCATCCATTAATGCCATCTACACAATCTCAGACTCTCATAGCTTGATGATTGTGCATGATTTGAAGTGAGTCGACAAGTTTCAACCCTTAAAGAACCATCTAGTTAATGACCAGAAAATGGGAGAAGATTAAAACTTCACACCTATTCACCCACAAGTATGCATTCAGAATCTACAGCTTCTATTTAGTAGCAGGTGCTCTTATGGGTGCCTTTCTTCAATCCTTTGCAAGAATAAATGTATTTTTATTGTATCCAAGTTTCTTTGGATTAAAATCCGTAATGTTGAGAAGATAAGAAACAACCACAAAGTTGATACAATCCAATATGTATCTATGCAATCCACACCCTTAATACCAATGTCTTGATCCATCCTAGGTCATGGTGGAAGAAGATTATCATATTTCATGTGGAAACATATGCAAGTTTAACAATGTATGATGGGAGTTTATTATATATTTATGTTTGGATAAATAATACTTCCCTCATGTAGGTCGTGTTATCACTCAAGCTAGCATTCCTTTGCAAATCAAGGCAATGTGTACCTAGTGCTAGTGACCATAAGTTCAACAGACATTTAAACCCAATGTCACGACATCTTAATCTTTTAAAACTTTCGGTAGCTTCAAAACCCAGGTGGATACCCTAACTAGTGAAGGATACATGTAACCACCAATAAGCCACAAAAACCTTCCACAAAACCTTAATAGCTATGATCAGTGTCTTATCATAGTCAAACAATATCAAATCTACACACAAGATATATATATGTATATGTATATGTATATGTATATGTATATGTATATGTATATGTATATGTATATGTATGTATATGTATGTATGTATGTATGTATGTATGTATAGTCGCTTCATCACAAATTCCAGATAGAATCATGCCTTTTGAGGCAATTTCAAATCTCCATAGGCAATGTAATACTTCTCAAGGCAAGCACTCCAAAAAGTTTGCCCTCAAGGGAAAGAGGACAATTGGACTAGGAAGAATCTAGAAACACTAAACACCTTCCAATTCACTAATTATGAAGGTTACACAAATCCCAATACAAGTATTCAGAAGAGGGAGCTCCTTTAGGGATTTTGGTTAAACCCTATGGCAAATTTTCAAGGCGGATCGAAAAAAATGAATTCGAGGCTATATTTTGGATTATTTAATGTATTTAGATTTTTGGGGTTTTTTGCAGTTGTAAAATATTTATATACATAAAATTAAATAAAACATGTAAAATTTGATGAAAAACAAGAGAGGTGAAGGACAGGGTATTAGATTCTTCTCTCAAACCCTAGGCTCTGAGAGATCGAGGCTGACATTCATCCTCTTAAGATTGTTTCCACTACTTGCAACTGGGGAAAAGTTAGAAGCCTCTAGGGTTAGGTAGAAAAATTGTTAATTAGCACAAATAGATAATTCCAAGGCCCAATAGAACAATGGAGATATCCTTGGTAAGAAGGTCTCCTCAAGCAAGTAGACAAAATGCTAGCAAACAAACCCTATCTCAATACAAAGCACTTCAAGAATGACGTTAAACTAGGGATAGGAGATAAAATTACCAACATTAATCAAGAATGAGCAAGAATATGCACCTTAGGTCACCCTTGAACATGATTTATAACAACTATTCTTAGCATCCACTTATCATGTGACTATTAATCCCTAAAAACTCTTCCATCCATCCTTCATGCAAGAGAAAAAAACATCCAAAGAGAAGTGTACCTAGCTTCAAATGCTCTCATAAACCAAGAGAAAGATAAAAGAATACATCATTTGAACCTTGGATTATGATTTACAAATAAGGTGATTATGTCTTATTTATATGAGACAACCCTCATCCTTTTATAAATTTGATCGTACAAGTTAACGAAAAAATAAAAAAAATTGTAGGTTAGTGCACACACAAACTTGGGGACTAAACAATATAGTGACATAAAATAAGAATAAAAATGTGCAATGAGGCTCCATCAAGTGCATAGTGAGCTAAAAAAGGATACCATGCCCCAACTAACCCCAATAGATGCGTGTCCCTCAACACCCTCCTTTTTTTAACAATGTAGGATTCTTCTTTAAGGAATGATGTCATGGGTCTGGAGGCCAGAAATAAGGGTTTTCTATCAAAACAATAGGTCCAAGTGGGAAAAATGAGGTGTGTTAAACTCGGTATTACAACTCTTACATGTGCAATCACCTCTACAGAATAAAATATGGGTGCAGACATATGTCCTAATGAGATTCATACCAAGAAGTACAGAACACCAACGCAGGGCCCAAATAACCCAACAAGATGAGGGACTTCTTCCCATCAAGAATAAGTCAGCAATGCCACTAATCCAACAATTCCTTGCATGAAAACCAAGAGGACTGCCATGACCTAATCGGGGGTATTTAGCCCCAAAATAAACACTCTACATAATATAGCCTAAAAAACTTTCCTTTTACAAAAGAAAAAGAAGCCCCTCACTATAATATATCTAAAAGGAATTATTCAAGCACTCTGTGGCATAACGATTAGCTCCAAATGTGAGACATGCACTCCTCTCGAGAGGGTATGAGAACCCCCTAGAATCACTTAGGTACCTATAAACTTACACACACCTCTAACAATAAAGACATTAAATGCTTCAGAGACTGACACTTATGTCCTTCCTTGTTCAAAATAAAATACCATATAAATCAAAATGAGATAACAACAAGTGCAATGCATAGGCAAGAGTAAATGTTGAACTCAAATGAAACTAAATCTACTATAATACAAAGAAAATGATGTCTTTGAGACATCAAATATCAAAAACTTATTTAATGTTTTCCATTAACTAGCAAGGGCATCTATTGTCCACTCAAATGGATTAGGCAGAAAGAATTAGTACATGCAACATCATCAATTTTATATGGAACAAACAAAATACTTTCAAACTTGTCATGCTTTCATGTTTTGTTTGTTTCTTTTGTTCCACACAAGGACTAGATCACCTTTCTCAAAATTGCACTAACAAGTCTTCTTATTTAATTTGCCTTTAATTTTCTCTCGACTCTGCACCATGTGATCGAAAGCTCTTCTTCGTGGTTCATCAAGCTCTATCAAATGACCAATCCAGCACTGGACTACATCTGGATCCGAGATGTGTTGTTATCTTATATGTGGGAAGTTTTAGATGAATTGGTAAGGTAACATCAAGAAAATACACAAGCTCAAAGGGGGTCTTTCCAGTTAATTCTTAGTGTGTGATCCTATCAAGACATACTACATACTTTAGCTTACTATCCCAACTTTTGTTGTTGTCTCCAACAATAATTTTTATAATTTTCATTATATTTTTGTTGCTTGATTCATCCAATCCATTCCCTTGTGGACAATAGTTGGAGGAATGAGATAATACAATGCCATAATTGAAACAAAAAGTAGATAGGTCACCATAAGTGAAGGCTTGGGCATTGTTTGTAATAATTTTGGTTGGTACTCTGAATCGAGTGATAATCTTGTCCTTAAGGTGTATCCTATTTTATTGGAATAGCCTCAACCAATATGATAAAATAGTCTGTAGTTGTTAGTATCCATTTATGACCATTGCTTCAATTCCCCTTGAACTCACCAATGAAATCTATGTCCCACTACTGAAATGGTGCTTCTACTACGACTGGTTGCAATGGTAATGTTGTGAGTTATCGTATCCTACTCCTAATATCTTGTGGGAAGTGGTAGAATCAGAATGGTGCCCACTGAATACTCCTTTATGAAATATGGTTTTCAATTGGCTCGCTTCTAGAGGGTGAACACATGTGAGAATTAATCCATCTGTATTTTTCAATCCTAGGCCCTAGTCTAACTTCCACGAAATGAGATCCAAAAAACAATATTTGGAAGCCTTTAACTTCAATGATATTTTCTTGTGGTCTAGAATATGGCTAGGACATGAGAGATTCTTCAATTAGTATACAATGTCTTTATACCAATCACATTCTTCTAACTCTTCAATGATTCTTGAGACCATAGGAGAGGCCCTTTCTTTAAGACCAATGGATTATTCATTTCCTTCTGCCATCAACTGAGCTAATCATATGCCTTTAATCAATTCAATCTGTTGTATTTTCATATCATACTCTTGGATATTCGTGATCCACTTTCCCTCGGTATCGAAATCATCTTGTTGCTTCATATTTTCCTTCACTATTAGGTGTAGAACATAAGCTATGATCTTTGAGTATCCAACATCCACTCTAATGTGTTTTAATGACATCACCATGGCATTGGCTTACTTTTCCATGATGTGGTATTCTAACTCTAAACTCATCAAATCTTTAATCATGAAAGCAATAGGCTTCTATTCGTTCTAATCGTTATTTTGTAACAATACTCTTGCAATGGTGTTAGTAGAGATGCAAAAGAAAATATTTGGAATTGCTTGGAATAATCAAGACTTACCAAAACTGGAGCTCGTACGATAGCATCTTTAGTGTCTTCAACCACTCTCTTGGACTCATCATCCCACTTGAAATATATGCCTTTCTTGAGTAACTTATTCAAAGGTATATAACTTCAACAAAATTTGGAATGAACCTACAAATGAATTTAATCATTTTACAAAGAATGATTGCAAGGCTTTTAAATGTTTGGGCAAAGCAATTTCTTGTATACTTCTAATTCTTTCATGATCAATTTTCACTATGTATTTTCAAACAATATAGCTAAGTAACTTACCCTCTAAAATTCCAAAAATTGATTTCTTAGGGTTTAACGAAAGGCCATACCTGCAACAACGTTCAAATACATGTCAAAGATGTCTAAAGTGATCCTTTCTATCCTTTGAATACACAGTGAGGTCATCTTCGTATGTTTCCAATATCCTTTGCATGATGTCTCAGAAGGCATAATCCATATCTCTCTTAAATGTATTTACAACATTTTCCATGGCGAAGGGCATCCTCAAATACTCATAAGTACCCCAAGGCATCGTAAATGTTGCCTTGAATCGATTTTTTTTTTCACAACAATCTGAATGAAACCGAAGAAACCATTTAGGAAAGACAACATCTGGGGCCCTATAATCCTTTGCAATAGTAGTTTCATATTGGGAAAAGGGAAATTATCCTTCTCTGATACTGTATTAAGGTTCCTGAAACCCACACAGACTCTTATATCACATATATTCTTCCTGGAGGGCATCGAATTAGAGATCCATTATGAGTATCTAATCGGAGTGATTATTTTAGTGTCAACCATATTTTGCAATTCTTTCTGGACCAGAGGAGCCAATTTTGGGTTCACATTTTTATTTTTTTCCTATGCAATTGTGCACCTCCTTTTAATGGTATAGTGTGCTCGATAATACTTTTGTCATAAACCTTCAATTCATCGTAGGACCAAGCAAAGACATCTCTGAATTCACAAATCAACATTACCATTTCCCCACTTTCTTTGGGATTGAGATCTTTCCCAATTTTAATGGGTCTCATATCCTGATGAGATAGACCCAGAGCCTCATGAGATCCGATATCAATTTCAATGTAATCTATTAGTTGAAGCCCCCTTTCTTTATTTTCCTTGGATCTGTCATCTCTATTGAAAATCTTCTCCATTGAGATTTTATCAAAAGGAGCAAGGTTATAGTCTAGTTTATCTGAAGACCCTTCTCTCCAATTTAGTTGATGACAATAAAATTCTTCCATTATGTTAATAAACCTATGTATATGTTTGTCATCATCAAAAACCTGCCAGTCCTCAAAGTCGTCTGGAACTGATGGCCTATAAATCACTTGAACTTTTCCTGATTCCATGATAGCTTCATTGGGAAAAGCAACAAAAGAATTGATGGCTAAGGAATCAACCAATTGATTTCGATCTCTAGGAACCACTTGCAAAGAGAATTCATTGAAACTTTATGTGCCCAATAGCACTGCATCCTTGTATCTATTTAGTTTCGTTTTTGCGTGCAAATTTTCCTTTGACTTTCATAACAATCAAGTCAGAGTCACATGTAATCTTCAAAATCTTGATACCATAATATTTTACTGTCTCAAGACCATCAAGAGGGCTCCATACTCAACCACATTGTTAGTACCTTCTAATAAATTATGACTATCAGCATGAGGAGAGAGTAGAACAATGCATGCACCCATACCTGATTGAGATTTGGCCCCATCGAAGTGTATCATCCAAAAACAATAAATATCTTCTTGGGGGACAAGGTTAGTCCCAAATACTGTATAAGATCCAATATCATTATCAAAGCAAACAATTTCATTTTCTGGGTCGTTTGGATCTTCTATTTGATGTCTTCTCATCAGTTCTTTGTGCAATACCACAAATGTTCATTTTGTTGTTGGAATGGTGGCGTATGATAAATCCATCTGAAATCTACCTCCTAAATCAGCACCAAATTTTCTTAACAAGAACATCCCCCATGCTTCTAGTATGTCGATAACCACAATATCTATGAGAAAGACGACATTGGGATAGGCTACAAGATATACCTGAACTTTTCCAACAACACTACTAACCTTGACCTCATAGGAGTCCATGGCATAGATGTTTTTGTATGGCCTCAAGATCTTCAATCCTAATATGTTCATCATTGCTAGAGGCATAACATTAGTAGAAGCATCAAATTCGAACATACAATTATGAAAAATCAAATCACCAACTATTAATGAAATAAAGAATGGTTTCTTGTTATGATTCTTATTCTTTGCCGTTAGCATGTTTGAGAGAATGATCGAGGTATACTCATTTTCTTCCATTGTGCGAGCGACTTTTTTCCTTTCTTGAAAGATCAATGCTTCAACAACTTGATTCTTCGGGAGAGGGATATTTACTAGTTTGACCATCAACATGGAAATTTTCATTGCATTCAAGGCACCTAAAATGTCAAACTTCAAAGAGTCATTAGTATCCAAATCAATTGAAGACTTGTTTGTACTTACCTAAGTTTTGGAAGGAACTTTGTCTTTTGGTACTTTTGAAGATGGTGGGAGAGCCTTTCATCATCTCTAATAGGTGATGTCTATGAATATATTTTCATACATTTTCTCAATCACTTCTCGAGAGGGAATCTCCCCGAGAAGCTTAACGGCTTTATCAGCCTTAATGGATTTCTTTCTTACTTCATATGCTCATTAGAATTAATTAAACAGTTTCCTATTTTCACACAAATTATTGCATACCTCTAGATCCCCTTCATTGAGTGGAACATTGTTCTTAACACATTACATTTAATATGCACATGTACATTCATTAAGCAATGACTGGGAAGCTCTGCAAAAATAAGAAAAATAACTTACCATATTCGCAAGTTCCAATGACGTACAAGGTGTTTGGTCTTGTGGAGGCCCCTTGTTGAAATTTCTAGGAGGGAAGCTTGGTTGTTGATTTTTTTCCAATTGAAACATCCTATTCTAAAGTGACGAATTTTGTTGCGTCATGTCTACTCTCAAATGCTTCATTTCTTCAAGTAATAAGTTGAATGAATCTTGAGCTTCCTCTAAGGTTGGGGCTAGTTTGGATTTCAGCTATGACTTATCTCTCAAATGACATGAAGATCAGGCTTACCTACAGCTTTCCAGCTTTTATCCATGATCTTAACCTTCTTCCTAACGGCTTCCAAATATTGGGGTTTATCTAAGCTGAGATGGAAAAATATGACCCCTAAAAAGGTATTCAGATAATATGAGAGGATTAATGCATCAAGAAGTTTATATGATTGCAAAATTTCCCTTGCTAGCTTGTTGGACCTGTAATCAAACTCGTTAATAGTCTCATTTTCATTTTTTCTTATACTACTTGAAGCATTAGTTAGCAAAATATGATTCTTCTTTTCAATCCATTTATCAAAGAAAGCATCCTTCAATTGTTTGAGAGTAGATATACTGTGGGCATGTAATGTTGGAAACCATTCCTTAGCATCTTCTAAAGACAAATCAAAGCATTTAAACTTAACATCAAGGTCTTCAATGTCCAAACCCAATAAAAATGACTCAAATTCTCCTCAATAATAATCAGCAACGATAGCATATTTTTCGATAAAATTAAGCAAAACCTTTTTTCTTCTTCGATATGTCATTTGAATAAACCTTGAATGTTCGAAAAGTCAAAGGGAACATACAAAGGACTGGTCATTTTTATGTAACAATAGTATCAACGAATAAATTATGAATGTCAAATAGCGTTTCAGAAGATGAAAGACCACTTACTACTCTCTTTCCTATACAAGTTCTCTTCTCTTATGACAAATAAACTCAGGCTCAAGAACACAAATAAGCTTACCTCTTGGATGAGCCCTTGTAGAGTACCTCTTTTCATTTTCTTCAGTTGCAGTCATTAGGAGAGACCTTCCAAGTTAGATCAAAACAAATCTCACCAAAGTACAAAACAAGAACATACCTAAGCCACAATAAATATGTTGGATGTATCTAAAATGTAGATGGATTCAACCCGAGAACCTCTTATCAATGGAACATCGTCAATGTTCTTTGAGTCGATGTCAAAAATGTTTCCGCTCAATTGAGCATCCCTTTGCAAATCAAGGAACTATAAAACTAGTGCTAGTGAATGTAAGTTTGGGAGAGAGTTAAACCCAATTTCACCACGACCTAGCCTTAACACCTCGGGTAACTTCAAACCCAAGGGGAGACCCTAGTCAATGAAGGACACCTACAACCACCAACAAGCCCACAAATACCTTCCACGAAACCTTAATAGTTATGATCAATTCCTTATTGAATTCGAACAATATCAAATCTAGATACAAGATTCATATATAAATAGAGTTATTCAATTTATCTAAATTTCCAAATAAAATCATGCATTTTGAAACAATTTCACGTCTCCCAAAGCAATGTCACACTTTCCAAGGAAGGTGCTCCAAAAAGTTTGCCCTCCAAAGAAAGAGGACAACTGACCTCAGGGGAACTTGGAGGATAAGCCAAAAACACTAAACACCCTTCAATTCACAATTTATGAGGGTTACACAGATCCCAATGCACGTCCTCTCGACTGTGTCAAGGTTCGTCGAACTTGAACCGTGAAGTTCAAAATTCAATGAACTTTAAGAAAAAAGGAAATTGAAGTTCGGGTTGAGGTTTGGTCAGTTAATATTCTAGGTTTATGTTTTGATGGAAATGGGTATATTGTGTTTGGTAGTCTTCTGTGCCCGAGAAATTGCAGGACCATTTTAAAAAATAAGTTGGTGGGTCGCAACCAAGATTAATCTGATGTATATTCGGATAAATAAAAAAAGTGACTCAATCGATCTAGGTTTTTTTTTTCAGTCGAAAAAAGTAGTTCCTTGGTATTCTATTGAATCAAAAGAACCTTTTACATCTTTAGTCAGCAGTGCAAAACCCCAAGGGTCAGCAGATCAGTGAAAATATCAATACAAAGCAATCGTACACTACATAAACAAAAATCAAGCAGAGTAATACCAGAGGTACCCTAAGCACCTGGGTATCATAACATAATAATCCTCTCATAAGTGAGCTGTAATAATATCAATCAAATATGTCCCTAGAGAATATAACAAGAGCCCATAAATCTTATCCAAGCAAGAGAAGTGACTCTTGTATATCCTGAAATAGCTGCTCAACAAAACCTGATATAGATCAAAGAATCCATGAGATAAAAAACTGAAATAGAATGAGCATATTCTAAAATAGTTGTAAAGAGTCTTCCCCAATAATCTCATCATCATATGATTAAGTAAGTAAGAGATGGCCAGGAGCGAAGTACAACCCCTCCTTGGATAAGATGTATGCCCTCTTGTTATGTTCCCTATAGACATGACTGAAATCCACCCAAGTGAAAGAGGACATGAGAATTCTGGTGTTGTAGCACCAAGCCTCAAGGTTCACCATGTCCAACGTGGATTCCTTTTTTTCCCAATTTATAATCACAGAGGAGTCACCAAAGATATGTAGGTAAGGCAACCCAATATCCTTGGCGATCCGTAATGATGCCTAGAGTGCTAAGATTTATGATCTAGGGTTCATGCTACTCCCACATCCAAGTTTAAAGGCTAACAAATGATGATCATTCAACCAAAGACAAATACCAACGCCACCGATGCTTTTCGGTGCTGCACCATCAAAAAGGATCCTAGGAAAATTTGAATCAGGAGGCTTCCCAATGATCCAGATTTTATACCTGTGCTTCAGAAAAAGTTTATAAGCCTTAACCTCATCATGTATAATATGTAAAAGCCCTGCCACAATAGGATTTCGATATTCAAATAACATGCAGTTCCTAGCCTTCCAAATATTCCAAATAAGAAAAAGCGACAAATACTGTAAAGGACCAATCTTGGATACCCAATTGGAAATATTTTCCATAAAAGTAGGAGCAGTCCATCATATGTTCACATCAAACAAACAGTTTAGCCCCAAAATCATCTTCTTCATAAAAAGACAGCCAACAAAAAGATGATCTACAAATTCAGCATCCTCATTGCATAGACAGCACCTATTAGGACCGTGCCAACCTTTCTTGTACAGAATATCCCAAGTATTAATTTTCTTATTACAAGTGAGCCAGATAAAACACTTAAGCTTGTGGGGAATATTAAAGTGCCAAATATTCAAGATTATATCATTTTCCATAATAGTCCTATGATTGGAAACAATAAGATCATAAGCTTTTTTGTTGTCACCATACCCATCTGTTCATCATACATCCAAATCAGTTTATCCTCAGCATTCCCAATCCTTATACCCCCATGATTCAGGCCCTTTACATAGGAGGACCATTGTGCAATCCAACATCCACCCAAAAGCAGATCAGTAGCAGAGTACCAATTGGATCCATCAGTACCACACACATCCAAGTTTTCTGCCTGAGCAAGATATGTAATCCCCAGATCAGTGAGATAATCTCTGAGCTCCTCTGATAGAAAGTACAGCAAGTTGTGCCCAGCAATAGGGTCAACCCCCACTTTAATCTTTAATCCATTACCCACCTTCCATCCTATCTGACAGATAATCCACTCAAATATCCTAATAAACCCATTCCAAAAGTATTAAGTACCAATAACACAGAAATTACGGGAACGTATCCAGTCTTCTAAGGGTCTGTTCTTTAAGTATTTGTGGGCAATAATTCTGCTCCAAAAACTAGTACCAGTAAGTAGCTGCCACATACTTTTTAGTCTCTGAAATATACCAAACCATTCAAGGTTCTTAATATCCCAACCACCAAATTCAATAGGTAAGGAAAGTGTTTCCCAGCTTTCCAAATGAGGTTTCTGATAGCCTGCAGAGGATCCCTAGAGAAAGGAGAATATAGTTTTGTGCAGTACATTTAGAATAGATCTAGGACATCTATCCAAAGCAAACCAATAGACAGCCAACCCTGTGAGCATAGCTTTTATAAGGACCACCCCGCCACTAAGGGAGAGATACCTGTAGGTCCAGTTTTGGATTTTCCTTTCAAATAATTCGATCATCCATCTCCAATCCGAGGTGTGGTACCCCAATGGTTTAAAACGATAGCCCAAATACTTAAATCCCACAGTAAGAGGATCCATCCTGAAAGGAAACATCTCAGCAATTTTATTCCCAATATCAGTATCCATATTCTGATAGAGAAAGGATCATTTATTTATGCTAACAATCATCCCCGAAGCCAAGCAAAATAAATCAAGTGCAACTTTATAAGCACTCCATTCTTCAACAGTGCCAACACTAATTAAAATAACATCGTCAACAAACAACAAGTGTGTTATGGATAGATGAGGGGAATACTGAAAGCCCTTAATAAGACCTTTGAGTTGTGCATCCATAATAATACAGCTAAGACTTTCCATAATCAAGATGAATAACAGGGGAGACAAAGGACAACCTTGACGTAACCCCCTGGATGCAGGAAAAAAATCCCAGGGAGATCCATTAACTAACACAGCAAAACAGGAGCTAGAGACACAACCCATAATCCAATTGACCCCCATAAAGGGAATACCTATCTGAATGAGCAGGAGTCTAATAAAGGTCCAATTAGCTCTATCAAATGCTTTTATGAGGTCCAATTTTAATACCAAGACATTGGAATTCTTAGCCTTGATAGAGTGTAATAATTCCTGGATAATACCTACAAGTTCAGTAATGTGTCTATCCTTGAGAAAGCCAAATGGATGGGCAGACAGAGAACGGTTGAGGATAGACTTCAGTCTGATGGCAGCAAGCTTGGATACAATCGATCTAGGTTTACCCATCGAGTCGTCTTGCCAGTGCAGAGGCTTTTTCTGTGTTAATGTTCCAAATCGCAAAGGGTATTTCAATCAATGTAGGATGAAATTTGATCGATATAGGTTAGTGGTCGTGCAATCCTACCAGTGCATACACATTGTCAGTGGAAATGTGCCCGACAGGTATTTCAATAGGACGGATATGGCATTGCCTGTGGCATATTCCAGTGTTACCATGACCCATCATTTATTTTTAAAACGATATTGGAAGGGTGTAATTTATTTTGAGTATTATCATGGTTATAGTAAATGTTTTTATATAAATTATATACTAACTATTAAATATAAATATTCTATCTCGCATAGGTTATTATAATAAATATTATAGATAGATAGATTGTTATTATTTATAAAATATAAAATTATATTTGATAGGTGACATGCCCTCATAATAGGATTCCCTCTAGGGTTTGTGGTTTTGGTTTAAAAACAACGGGCAAATTTTTAGGGTGGGCCAAAAAAACTGATTCATAGATATTTTTGGATTTTTTGAATTTATTTAGATTTTAGGGTTTTTTTCCAATTGTAAACTATTTCTATGCATAAAATTAAATAAAACATGTAAAATTTGATGAAAAATAGGAGATTTTAAGGATAGGGTATTAGATTCTTGTCTCGGACCCTAGGTTGTGAGATATTGAGGTTAGCGTCCCTCCTCTTAAGATGGTTTTTGCTACTTCCAACTAGGGAAGAGCTAGTAAATTCTATGGTTAGGTAGTGAAACCTTAAGTATGGCAAATAGAGAATTCCAAGGCCTAATTGCACAAATAGATATCTCCTTCGTAAGAAGGTATCCTCAAGCAAGTAGACAAAATGAGAGCAAACAAACCCTACCTCAGTACAGAGCATTTCAAGAATGGCATTAAACTAATGTTAAGAGATAAACTTACCAACATAATCAATAATGAGCAACGAGATGCATCTTGGTCACCCTTGACCACAAGTTATCACAACTATTATTAGCATCCACTTAGATGTGACTATCAAACCCTAGAAATTCTTCCATTCATCATTCATGCAAGAGAAAGACATCCAAAGAGAAGTGCACCTAGCTTCAAATGCTCCCATAAACCAAAAGAAAGATAAAGAATACATAATTTGAACCCTTGTCCATGATTTACAATGAGGTGAGTATGTCTTATTTATATGAAACAACCCTCAACCTTTTACAAATTTGAGCCTACAAGTTAATGACAAAATATAAAACTTTAGGTTAGTACACCCACAAACTTGAGAACTAAACCATACAATGACATAAAATAAGAATAAAAATGTGCAATTAGGCTCCACCAAGTGTGAAATGAGCCATAAGGAGGACATCATGCCCCAACTAACCCCAACAGATGCTTGTCTCTCAACGCCTTCCATTTTTTAAATTGTATGCTTCTTTAAGGAATAACGCCATGGGTGTAGAGACCATGATGATGGGTTTTCTATCAAAGAATAGGTCTAAGTGGGAAAAATGAGGTGTGTTGAACCAACCATGACAACCCTTATGCACGAAATCACCTCTACATAGAAAAATAGAGTGTGGTCATGTGTCCTAATGGACCCATCCCAAGAAGCACATGACACCAACCCAAGGCCCAAATGGCCCAACAAGTTGGGGTCTTCCACCCATCAAGAGGCATTCAACAATGCCACTAAGCCAACACTTCCTGGTATGAAATATAATAGGACCTGCAATGACCTGATCAAGGGTATTTAGCCCCAAAACCAACACTCTGGATAATATAGCCCCAAAAACTTGTCCTTTACAAAAGAAAAAGAAACCCCTCATTCTCGTATATCTGGTAGGAATGCTTCAGGCAATCTAAGCCATAACAGGTTGGAAGTGGTGATCCATCCCTATGGCAAGGGAATATTTCTTCATAAATTTCTCTTCACATGACAGCGACTATCATGCATGAGGGTTCTCGATTTATAGCAAGGTTGGCCTTTTTATAAAGTATTGCAATCAAATCTTAATTTGTAATGGAAATCATTATAGATTGTAATGGTTACAAATGGATCCAAGTAATTAACTATGAACATATTACTTATAGTGGACTTTGAGGCTAAAGCTTTCTCCCAAATGAAATCTCAGGGAAACAAGCAAATAGAAAGATAATCCCACCCAATGGAAGAAGGCTAAAGCAATCTCTCAAATAGCTAGAGGGAAACAAGCAAAGCACTTGGAGAAAAAATAGGGAGCACATTGCATATAGTGGACTACAAGGCTAAAGCTTTCTCCCAATGGAATATCAGAGAAGGAATCAAATAGAAAAACAAGCACTTGGTGGAAGGATAAGGAGCATAGAAATAGAAGGGAGAAAAGCAAATAGAAAACCAAACACTTAACGAAAGGATAAGGCTCAAATAGATTTGCAAGGAAATAAACAAATATAAAGCTAAGTACTTGTCAAAATAATAAGACTTAGATAGATTTGTAGGGAAAGAAGCTAATATAAATCCAAGCACTTGGTGGAAGGATAGGCATAGAAATCATAAAAATCCACTTGGTAGAAGGATTCGAACCTCAATTACCAAATATCCCTACTCAAGCTAATCACAAGCCTTGGAAATTAGTAATTCGCAAAGGCTCCATATCCAATTTCAAGATTCGGGTAGCCTAAAGACATCACTAAATGGTTTTACAAAATAAACTTACTGGAAAGTTATGTTCCAACACACTAGCTTTTCACTATGTAGCACAGGAACCACTCCCAACGTTTAGGAAACTCATTCTCGAAGATCAGACGTTCCATGGAACTTTGGAACTCGTAGGGAACTTTCTCAATCCAACGGGAATCATTCTGAATGGTTGGGAACTTCTTGGAAACTTTTGCCCTCTAAAATCGGGAACTTGGGGATTTATATTTGTGTGTTTCCTTCATTGGGAACTTCCACACATTCATGATCATCGTGTTGGTTGTTAACAACATTCCCATTTCCTTGCGACCGTACATATACATGGTTGACTCAAAAAAACTTCTCTAGAAAACTAAGTTGCAATAAAAGTCTTTTTCGTGCTACCTTGTCAAGTTGGTGCATTGATATCTATTTAATGCTCATGCTAGAGTATTCACTCATCCCTACGTTGAATTGCACTTATCACTAATTAATAATAAATGTAAATCTATTTTGACTTTTTATATATTATTAAATAAAACAAAAGAAATTTATTTTATTTTACTATTTACTTTATGAATAAAAATTAAACTTTTAACTAATTGGAAATGGTTTTAAATCTTATTTCAAAACTAAATTCATATATTACATTTAAATAAAAAATATATATTGATTTTTACTTTATAATAATTTAAATTTGAATAATTATATACCTTTGCAAATGCCTTGGAATAGAATGTTTTGTAAACATATAATATTCTAATACATTTTAATCATAGTTGAAACAAAACTAAAAACTTACTCTATACATACAACGACAAATATAGGGACTATAACTTCTAAAAGTACCCACTTTAGAAAGAGTCTACCTTATATCATCAATGACATGGATGGTAATCTTGATTTTATTGCCATTTCCATCTACCAAGAGGTTTTAGTTACAATTGTAATACAAGTGATAAGTTAAGTCATCTGATTTGTGTTGATGTTTCTTTTTTTCTCTATGTTTCTTCTTTTCTCATGTTTTTTTAATTATTATTTTTTTGTTTTTTTAATATATATTATTGACATTCCCAACTTGTCGTTTCCTCCAGATTTGGGGGAAAATTCTAGACGTATCCGATACTCGTACCCATGTTCCCGTGTTCCGAAAACTTGTGCAACATAGGTTTTTTCCTAGAACTCATATACACCATCTAATGCCTTTAAAATCCTACACTAGCCTTCTTACTAAATAAAATTCCATTGTTCTACTTCAATCTATTCATTGTTGGTGCAACTTAACATTTATTATAATTTAGAAATAGCAAATCATCTTTAGGTATCGCAAAATTGCCCCCTTCTCGGAATGGCTCTACACCAAAAGTAATTGTATGGTTGATGTTGGAAGCATTTCGGAGCCTTCCCATTTAGCTTTCTCTCCTGCCAGTTCCTTTCATGAAAAAAGTGCACACAAGGTTATGTTCCTAAATTTTTTCTCTCTAGTGCCCAAAATGTGTTCAAGGATTGTAAAGATATGCCCCTCATCATCTAAAGGTGGCAGGGTGTTTAAGATTTGGAACCTTTGGCCTACTACACTCTTGAAACATGAAAGGTATTGTGTAACATAAGTACCTAATAGCAACTTCATACTATATACAACCTGTCCTATGCATGTTGGTACTTTACATATGGTCCAGCCTATGGTATTTGGTGAAAATTTATGTACTTCTCTCCCTCTAAAGGATATTTCCTTGTATGGTTATAATCTCAACGAAACGCAAGCACCAACTTTACACTCCCTCTCACTAAAGTGTTGGCCCTATTGAGATTTCATCTCTATTTCTAAGAAACTTTGAGATTTACCATGGTGTTGCCTTTGTTTGGCCCTCCTCAAGGATCATTCCAAACAACTAGGCCATTGGTGTCTAATGGCCCATTATATCAGGCCAAGAGGTTCATGACTGTAAAGGACCTTAAAAGGTGGCATTCTAATGGAAGTGTGATACATTGTGTAAACTCCAAATAATGGTTAAGAATTTCAGTCTGTGCATTTGTTTAAGGATCAATATTGATAGTACTTGATCCCAACAAGACTAAAGAAATCCTTCCAAATATAGCTTCTAAATTTTGGATCTCGATCACTACTTATATGGAATCCCATGTAACCTATAAATCTGTTGCATGACTATTTTGGCAAGTTGGGAGGATTTGTCAGTGAAATCTATCAAAATGATAATAGGTATATTTAGTCAATCTATCAACAACAAAGAAGAGTTTATCCCAGCCACCAATAGCAAGTTGTAATGAAGTCCATGAGAATAGGGAAAAGGTCAAGGAGATCTAGCTTCCCACAGTTTTTTTTTTGTTCCTTTGATAAATATCACAAGAGGCAACAAAGTCTTTAGCATCTGATATAGGCCATTCCCAAAGAAAAAATTTCCTTGTGTTGTAATCGGCTTTAAAGAAACTCATTTACCCCGCAGCAGGGGAGGAACGACATTCAACCAATACTTTGTTAATTAAATTGGAATTGGGCACAAGATGTATTCAGTTCTGCTAGAAATTTAGATCACCTAAAAACGAATACTTCTTGTCGTCTTCCAATGTTTTGTCTTGGGTCTCTAACATAGCAAAGACATTTTCATCTTTGAAATATTCAACCAGTATATCCTCTAATCACATTATTTGTCACTTTGATGTCAAATATAATGAATCTGCAACCACATTCTACATGTTATGGCTACCAGTTCCAGCAACATAACATATATGATCAACCACTGCTCAAGTCCCTGCTCAAGTCTCCGGTCAAGACTTATGTTCTTAATATAAAGATTATTTGCATGTTTTCTGGTGTTCAAGTGAGATGTATGAACTATATGTCCCATATTTTATTAAACATTTTTTCCTAATCGCAGCAAATCCAAATCCAAATCTACATTTGTATATGGTAACTATGGTCCCAATAGATATTGCTTGAATTTCTCTGCTTCGTACAAAAGGGCCAGGCTGCAAGGGTTAGCTCAATCAATTGAAGTTTGAACCATCCATTCAAGGCGTGTTTCCAATGGGAAGGCTTTAATTCAAAAGTTCAAATCCAATTGAGTCCCTCCAAATTTCTGGAAGCTATTGTGGTTGGGCACTTGAGCCACCCTCCAGCTCTAGATATTCCAAGGTGGGGGTCCCACAAGGTTTTCCTTGACAAAAACAAAGGAGCAATAATCATCAATTAGTTGTCCTTGTCAGTGAATTCCTACCCTTCAGAGCAATTAGTTGTTGATTTCGTAGGAAAACAACACTGGTATTTGCACCTTGTGCATCACACTATTTCAAAGGGTTGCGAGAAATCTAGACATGGAAGTACTTTCAATGGTTATTGGAACATTTGTGAGCTCAAAAGGCATCACCCAAAATTTATTGCGGCCCTGATGAGCGTTGAAAACTCCCTTGAATTGGTCACTTTCCCTCACCCTTATCTAAGGTATTTAGATTTTTAATTGATTCTGTTGTATACCAGTTCCATGTAATTTAGCAAGTAACACATATATGCATGGGATGTGAAGGGTGTTCTTAATCGTGTTGTTCAATGTGCAGTAGTCGATACACATACAGTAAGATCCATCCTATTTTATCAATACCACAAACATTGTAGGAGGACTTTTACTAGGTACTATATCTCCGAATTCCAATAGCTTTTCAACGAAACTTTCTTTTTCATCCTTAAATAGGTTAGGGAATTAATAGGGAGGAAATAAGGAAGACAAAGTTTGGATCCTATGTCCAACACAATGGTGTATTCTTATACCCTGCGATAGTATCCCATGAGGTAAATCCTCGTATAAACCCATCCCTTCAGTCACTGCATTTTGGTCTTGTCAATCAGTGTACCTTAACTTTGGCATGCAATCCCTTCATGGAATTACACACAAAAGGAAACCTAACTCCCCTTTATCAAGTTACTTGTCCATTTTGTGCATTGAGATCATCTTCTTTGTAGTTAGTTGTAGAGCTCTGATCATTATCAATTAAAACTAGCCAAATCGATATGGAATTCACCCAATGTCAACCATTGCACCCCCGGATGACACCAGCCTCTACCATGGAAACCACAAGAAAAATAGATTTCACTTCATGTATACCGTTGGTAATTTTAGCCCATTGACCATCTCTCTGCACTCCATCATGATGTTATTGGTCATAGATAGTTGAAAAATGGTGGTCCTATTGAGGCCTGGAAATTCGCAGACGGCAACAGTAAGGGATTCTCCCCAATCAACGTTCCCAACTAGCCCATTGACTGTTTGGTATAGGGAATCCGTCCGGTTTTTTACGGTCCAGATACCGTAGGTCAAAGTAACAAATAGGGGTTTTACCAGTTGCGGCCCGGTCCACCGGAATTTGTATTTTTGACTTAAATATGAAATACAAATATCTAACTAAATGCAGGGTGGTGAAGGATGCAAGGAGCATTCACAAAGTGATGCGCAGGTTCTTACCTCTCGTCTTAGGCTTACCATGCATCTGAAACACTCATGTAGAAATGAAATGACTACCTATCCATATGCCTACCTATCTATCTACCTATCCTATCCCCGGGGAGCCAACTTGTAATTAACATATATGAGTAATGTGAATGTGCACGCACAATAAAAGCAATTACAGATAGCTGACATTAACTTTTACACACATGAACAGCGAAAGATATTTCACAACTAGATAGCTAATTGTTTATGACAAGCATACATTACTCATGGTAGAGACTTCATAAAATAAATCAGAAATCATTAAACAAAGACATAGGTCATAAAGTTAGAACGATCTCACGATTCATGGATACAATGCTGAAAAAGAAGTAGTTCATCTTTCGATTATCCATGTCAAAACATTTGAAATCCCACCAATCTTCTTTCAACAGGCAAACTGTAATTTTTATTGCAAAAGGAAGTAGTTCTTCTTACAACAACTTTCCAGTCTTACTGGGGAAAAAAGCCCCTTTTCTTCTCTACGTTTCCTATTTTTATACAAAAGGCAAAAGTTGGTTGGACTGCCCAAAGTGACCTTTGGGCTTCCCAGCCCTTGGTTTTCCAATCACTTCATTTTCCCAAAAATCTTTTACAAAATATTAAATTAGTGCAAAGTGGACCAGTCCTCTATGAAGAGGGTCCCGCTTGTTTTTCAAGGAATTTTTTCCATGCTGCTGCCTCAGCAGCAAGGCCTTCAAAAGTGCACGGCTCTAGGAACTGGATGCTAATTTCAAACTTGTCGACTTGGTTCCTGATGGCCTCAATCCTTGCTGGGCTCAACCGAAGCTGGTCTTCTAGAACTTGTATGCTAACGGCTGCTTGGCCCACCTCATTCTTGAGTACTATGGCATCAATGGATTGAATCTGCTGTGTCCCGGCCTCTGCATCTTGATGCCTTTTCTGCAATACTTCCACAAAGGTCTCATGATCCAGGAACTCTTCAAATCTAAGTTCAGCCTCTGTTTGGCAGTGGTTGTAAGCATTGAGGAACCTTTTGAAATATTCTGAGCATGCCACCTGTGTCCTCTTGACAGTCTTCTTAAAGTATTCAGCAGTGCTTATGGAAAACTCTACCAGGCTGCGATCTTTTCTGAGGGTTTGCTGATCTTTGACTGCTAGCCCTTCTAGGATTTCTGCATCATCTTCCGGTCTTTCCATTCTGGCACTCAAGACTTCCAGCACATCCTGGGATCTGTCTACGAAAAAGGAGGAGGTTTCTATGATCTCCTCTAACCTGCTGTCCATCTGAAGGACTTTGCATCTTCCTTCTTCTAGAGCCATCTGCAGCTGTAGCATTTTAACTTTCTAAGCCGTTATATATTCTTTGAATGGCTGCAAATCGACTTGTTGTTCCTTTGCTGTCTCTAGTTCAGTAATCAGATAAGCCAGCTTCGCTTGCAGTTCTTGGGTGTATGCGGTATTGGACTCATAGATGACATTCTGCTGCGCCTATAGGTCTTCCACCTTTGCCCTCAACTGTTCTCTCTCATTCTTCAGATCTTGAACTTCCTGCTACGCGTTTTCTAGAGCCTCTTGTGTTGTTTCTTTGACCTGCGCTTCTATCTAGAGGGCATGGATTTCTCCCTTTGTTGATTCCATTTCCCTTAGCGTGTGTTCATATTTCCTCTTTATTCTATTACCTTCATTTCTTTCTTGTCTCAGCGTATCCTTAAGCTGAGCAGAGGTCTTTTTAACTACCTCTAGGTCAATCATTAACTTGTTAATGTTATCAGCGGAGGCATCGATTAGTGCAGTTCCCGCTCTTATCGTGAACAAAGGATCCTTGTCTGTCCCTAACATGACTGCTGTATCTGTGACCATCTTCCCTGATAGGTCTTTTGCTTCCACCTTCTTCTTCGTCCTCCTCATGATTCTTTTGGTGGCCCTGTCATAATAAACAGTACTGAAATCAGGGACTTCTTCCCCTTTTTTCTGGACGAAGGGCACTAGCTAGAGAGTAGGAGTTGTAGGAGTGATGGTAGTAGGTACTTGAAGGATTTGCACTTCAGGGTTTCCCTCTCCCTGACTCTGCCCTGATGGTGCTTCAGAGGCTTGCTGCTGTGTCAACTTTATCTTCTCAACCTCCTGCTCTTGAAGCTCTTCATCTACCTTCCTTTGTGCTCCTTCGGCTGCTTGCCTAGCAGCTTCTTCTGTTTCTCTGGCTGCTTCTTTTGCTAGTTCAGCTGCTTCCTGGGAAGCTTTCCTTTTCTCTTCTTCTCCCTTCTGCAGCCTCATTTTCCAGCCTCTGAGCCTCCTCTCTTATCCTTTTGGTGACCTCTTCAGCCTTAGCTTGCTCAGCTTTATCTTGCTCACTCCCAATTCCACCCTTGGTGGGGTGTTTTGGTTTGAATCTTCTACTGAGTGCCGTCATGTTTGGTGCACTCCTGAAAACAGATTCATCTCCATCAAAATGATGGGTGTACTCATAAAACACCTTGTGTTTCTTGCAATGCTCAGCCACTCTGCCATGAGTGTCATTGCGCCAGAAAGGCATTTCCCCAAAATGGAACTTCCCTAGTTCCTCTATAAATTCCGGAGCTTTCTTCACATTGGTGAATCTACAGCTACCTAGCTTGAATGGTAGAGGGGTATATGCAGTTTTCTTGTGCTGGAACAAGAAATGGCCAACTCCGTCGATAAACACCTTTCTAACCACCTCTTTATGGATTATATAATCTGTTGCATACTTTGGCAGCAGATAAGGTGTCTTTGATCCTCCAAACATCCTAAGGTACATACCATTCTCTGTCAAGAAATAATCACCATACTCCTCTATTACCTGCATAGCCTCTTCAGACATGCAGTCACATTCCTTTCGGAAGATAAGCGTGTGTAGTGGCATAATAAAATGCTCACAAATCTCTCGGTAATAGCTGTGGTACTGATGATCCCACAGTAGTTTGTAAGCTGCATATACGGGCATTCTTTCCTTATCCCAGGCACACTTGAGACTGGGGAAAGGCTGGTGGCATAGTATGGAGTCTATCAGAATGGAACCCATATAGAACTCAGATTTCTTTCGGGCTTCTCCTCCTCCCAAGGCTACAGCTACACAAGAAGAGAGACTACTTGATACCAGGCTGGCCCAGTTAAAAATTGTTCCTTCTGTGGCCACATGGAACATGAGGGGTATCCACTCCAATTTGAAGAGTCTACCATTGGCTCTACCAAAAATCCAATTTAGCATCAGGGATATAAACCTGTAAGGAGCTCTTAAGCTCACTGTATCATAATCCTCAGTTGCTCTGTGTCTATAAAGCTTTCCTGGTAAGAGCATTCTTCTCAGCGTTTCCACTAAATCCATCCTGAGGTTATCTAACCAATCGTTTGACAGGAACACTTGAGGCTCTGGCAGGCGGTAAGCTAATGCCACATATCCAGGACTAAATGCAGCATAGCCCTGTCCTTCGACGTTTCCTATAAGCATAGTGTTGTTGTTGGTGTGTGGCAGAATCCATCTCATTACATCAGAGCAAGGGAACAGCTCTGGTCTGGTAGCCACCTTCATGATGGCGGATTTTTCAATGTTGGCATAAATTGGTTCTTCCTCAAGACCTATGTCTGGGACTTCCCTACGGGAAATCAGTCTGTATATCTCACCCCATTTATATCAGGCTCAATACCAGAGATACACTGGGTGTCCTCATATATATATTCTGTCTGTGGGACAACCTCTATTGTTGTTTGTTCTTCGACCATACGGGCCTTCTTTTTCTGCCTTTTGGACATTGTAAATTCTTCCTGCAATGTAAGAACATTATGACATTTAAGCAGTTTGAATTTGTGAAGATTGTGCAGTAGTTTATTCTTTCTCAAATGTATCATGGTTATTCATACATAAGTCCTTCAGTTTGAAGAATTGAACTAGTATGCAATATTGTGCAAATGTGCTATTATCCCATGCCCAGTATGGTAAGGTTCACCGCAACCAATACGTATAATGCCTTAAGACTATGGATGCATTATCTTATGATCTGACCTATATGCAGCAAGCCTATCGATCATGCTTATGCCAGTGCTAAATCTACATTAATCTGCAACATTCCACTTTCTCCATGATAGCTATACAAACAAAACGTAACATTAAGTGCAATGTGCAACATTCAGCAATTAATCTATTTCACAGTAAATATAGCTAAGGCCCGTGCCAGTCCAAATTTAACCATAAAACCAGTAGACACATAACGAACGACGACTCATGTGACCTACGATGGGAAAGATACATTAGGTTGACTATACATTCTGCGGGGAACATTTTCACTTGCTGTACAGGATGCTTCCATAAACACACTACCCGCCCTGCTTTCTACGCAACGAAAAGGAGACACCCCCTCTTCAAACGGCTAGAGCTTTAGACAATTAGGCACCATAGGGCTCCGCGTCATGAAACGAGCAACACAGGCTGGGTTCAACCGTGAAAAACTTTAAAAACCTTATTCCTCCCTACCAACTGTAGGTCCGGCCTTCTGCCTCGTCAAGGCTGCGGAAAAAAAAAATGCGCAAGCGAAACGACTAGGGTTTACAAGTTGGGAAAACACCACAGAAAACGAAAGCCTACCAAACCCCCAAGGAAATTCCCCAAAACCTGACCCCCCCTGTCTATCATGGCCACGCAGCAAGGTTTGGCGTAGACGGCGTAACGGTCGTCTGTGCCTAACCCTTCAACCCTTGTGCGCGCGAGGCAGCGACTAAAAAGGAGAAAAGAAAACGGCTTAAATGGTAAAGACGCTCCCCCCACCCAAGGTTAAGATAGAACCCACAAGCTTCAGTCCTAGCTGGATGGGGAAAAACGCTGGGGATTCCTAAACCATGGGAGAAAACCAATAATCGTTCAAATGCAGTGGGAAAAAGACGAAATAAACCTACCTGGCAATACGGTGAAATGAGCGAGCTGATGGCGGTTGGAATTCCACTCTTGCCACCTGGAAGCTGGTACAGCGATAGCAGGACCTTCACTGACTCCAAATATCGATAGCTCAGCGCTATCCTCATCGCAACAGCGCTCGAAAAAACAAAACAATACAAAACCCAAACCGTCGCCCCATATGTATTAAAACACCACACGTGCGAGAGCATTTAAATCGGGCGGGAAAAGAAAACTGCGCCGGGCGGCTAATACCTCAGGCCCTCCGCAACGGCGGATGGTCTCCAGTATTAATTCACCCGCAACGGTTAACTAGAACACGTGAACGACAATCGGGCGTCGGCGGATACCTCGATCGGAGGACCAAGAATCCGAACTCCTCCGCAACAGCGAATCCTCAAAGCATGATGCCACCTGCAACGGCGGAGTAAGTGGTGGCCAAGCGCTCCAATACGAAGCCGAGAGAAAACGAAGCACATGTCGGGGCACAAAAGAAAATATAAGTACAAAGTGATCCGCAACGGCGGACGCTTGAAAAGGAGATTTGTCCGCAGCATCGGACGAGGGAGACTTCAAACCCGCCCGATGAAGAATCAAAAACCACCCAATGAAGAATCAAAATTCACGCACAACGGTCGGAGCGAAAAAGGAAAGTCTAAACCCGGAAAAGGCCTACAACGTCGGAGGGCAGGATCAAAGATCCGCCCGCAACGGCGAAGAGTCCAATGACTTACCTCCTGATTCAACAAGGCTTTGAAAGATATGCAAAACAACGATGAACTCAATTAAGGATGGAATTCGTTTAAGCATGAAATGAGAAAGAACCAATCGACTGACAGAAACCCACAGTGATGGAAGACGCTTCAGCAAATCATAGACCAAAAATCAAAAGGCTGAAATCAAGAAAAGAACCGACTAATTCAAAGTAAAGGAGGGTCCCAAAATTTTAGAATTTTGGGAAAAATATTGCAGCTGCAACAATTGGCGACTACCTGGTGAACCCCAGATCTCTGAATTAACTTTCTTTCTAAGTTTAAAACTGTATGAATAAAACCGACATCTTCTAGCTGTCTGCTTTCCTAAGCCAACCGGATTATGCATCAAACTACTTATAAGAAGCCCATTTTCTCAGGAAAAGGTAACATCAGTAATGTTTCAGGTCTAAATAACTCTCTTGAGGCTAAATGGATGAGGTTTATTTTCCTACCCTTTGGTGGTTACAGCTTAGACACCATAGGATTGTGACAGATAGTGAACAGTATTATCCTTTTGTTCCTCATTCCCATGCCAATTTGCCCTTTGGTGGCCTTTAGAACTTTAGTCTGTTTGATATGAGTCCTCCTGTAGGCTTTTCTTACTGAAATTTCAATTCAGGATCCTCTATCCCATAGTGTCCTTTTGTGTGAATGATATATTTCATACTTCAATTCACGGACAGAGAGGATCTTGTGGCCATTTGGTACTTTATGCTTTAAGATTAATGCTTTTTAGGCTTTGCTTTGATATGTCTGGTTTCTTTCAGGAGCTTTGACTCTTAATATCTTTTAGCCTTTTCTTAATTTATGGCATGGGACCATTTGTATATGATAAACTGTTCCACCCTGCTTCATTTCCGTGGGTCTTTTGTTGTCACTCCCTTGGGTATTTAAGATGTGAAATATATGGAGCCTTGAAATAGTACTTCAGACCTTTTCCACTTCTGAGTTATTTACAGGGATTAAGTAAGACCTCAAATGAATGCTCTGCCAGTTAGGAAAGCAGTTCCTAGAAGATATTCTATGCTTTTACACACAGTCTTTCACTCAAGATTTTAGTTAATAAAGAACCCTGATGCTCCCATTGCAACCAAAATTTTGCCTCTTATTCAAATCAAAAGGAAACTAGCAAAGCTATAAACAAAACAACAGCATAGCAAGAAATCAAAAGAAGGAAAACATCAAATCATTAAAACAAAGAAACATCATAATCAAAAAAGCAATTTATTTATGTACAAAAGAA
Source organism: Pseudotsuga menziesii (assembly GCA_001517045.1). Classification (NCBI taxonomy): domain Eukaryota; kingdom Viridiplantae; phylum Streptophyta; class Pinopsida; order Pinales; family Pinaceae; genus Pseudotsuga; species Pseudotsuga menziesii. The sequence goes on from LPNX010423621.1 coordinate 222,146, forward strand.
ACAAAAGAAAAAAACACAAATTTTTCCCATTCCTGAAAATTTATAAATCTAAAAACTGAGGAATGAGCTGGATTTAGACATGGATTGCCTAACCATGGTCCAACTGTGTTGTTATTGAAATAGAACCCATATCCAAGATCCTGCAGTCATTTCTTTTAGCCTGAGGGAGTTGAAGGAGCTCAGGCTAGGTATCCATCATAGGGCTAGCCTTTCTTGAAATGTGGTGTCTCAGCTTACACTCAGTCAGATAGTTTCCCAAAACAGAATCAGCAGATTCATTTCCTTCTCCTATCTTAGTGACATTGTGCTTCATATATGGCTCTCTCAAAATCTTAATCATGTTTGGGCTACCCTTCTGAGGTAACCACAAGTGAGACCAATCTGAAGCAAAGTACCCTTTTAGTCTTGCTGTCCAATCTCGATTCAAGATCATTCCATAACCATCAGGTATGTCTGCTACTATGATGTCAATGTAATGGCATATCTTTTTATTTGCAGACAACTGAATCATTACGTTCTCCATCTCTCCTACTACTTTGACACTAGTTTTGTCAAGTTGAGTGACATCCCAAAGAGTAGGCTTTATCTGTCCATTAAGTTTTTTGTAAACTGCCAGGGGCATAACATTCATGGAAGATCCAGAGTCCACCAAACAATTATGCACCTTATGATTTAAAATCTCAAGAGTCACAAGGAAAGGTGGAGCGTTGGTTTTCTTTATCTTAATCAACTCAATCTTTTCTTCCACAGGTTGGTTTTTTATGGGTAACTCCTCTTTAAGTTTACCAGCTTTTCCTCCCTCATCATCTTCCACCAACTTGGCAATTTCAATGAGTGGCTTTTTTCCTTGTTTGCCAAGAATATCTTTAGGTATGTCATCCTTATATTTCACCTCATCCTGCCCCCTTACTTCCTCTTGCGAATCTTGAACCTTCAAGATTCTTGTATTGTTCTTAATGGCCGGGTTTTCATCTTTCGTGGGTGTGGGAGTTTATTGAGATTTGAGAACGTCTTCTTCCTTTTTAAACAGCGAAATACCATTCCATGAAAACATATTATCATCATCTGGTTTTACTATTGCATGTTTCTCTTTTTTTTCCTCGCCACTGCCCCTAGTCAATTCTGGATCCAACAACTTATTCATCACCAATGTCATTGAATGTAACCATTGAAGACATTTCTTCTCAGAATGAGTTTGTTGATGAAAGGTACAGAAATTATCCCCTCCTATTTCTGTTATGTTTATTGATGCCAAATTAGGAGGTGGGACTTGCCATTGGTCATTATCTTCCTCTTTTGGATAGTATAGCTTGTAGGTTTTCTCGATGTCCCTCTCCTTTTCCAGATCTACAATTCGGTTGGACATTTTCTGAAGCGCTTTCATCATCTCATGATAATCATGTGGTTGGCCTTCTCTAGATTTAAACAGCAATGAGTTTCTTCTTATAGTGGTCTTCTCTTCAAGTGCGTCCGGATAGTCCTCTATACTCTCACTTTCAGCCTCTACTCTCTCAGCCTCTTGGTAGGTTTCTACCAGCGTAGGATTGACTTTCATCTTGGAAAACATGGCCAGCCCAGGTCCTAAGGCTGAGGTATAATACTCACTCAAGACTTTGTCTGAAGGTCTGTACATAGCAGAAAAAAAAATTAAGTACAATGAAAATCTCTGAGTGAAACTATGTACCTTTTCATTCTTTTCTTTTCTTAACAAAGCAAGCCCTTTCATCAATGAGGCATGTGTCTTCTGAGTTGTGTATTTACTTCTGAAAAATTTTTCGAAGGTGTCCGAGTCAGGAATGGAGTTTGCAGATAGACTGAAATACCAAGATGCTGCTGCTCCTTTCAGAGTGTGAGGGAACAATCTGCAGACCACATCTTCGTACTCCCCAGCCCTTAGCCCTTCTAATGCTAGATAAAAGCTTTGAAGGTGATCATCTATAGAAATATTTTCCACAGGGTCAAACTTGGGCAAGAGCTTGTCAAAGGCTTGAGGTAGGTTATGCAGAGGAGGTGTTAAGTTCAGTGGGGACCTAGATCTCGATGCAGGCAAAGGATTGGGTTGATTACCATCCATAAGAAAAGGTAAACGAATGGGGTGCTGGAAAAAACAGTCCTTTAAGGATAACACTGGAAACCATGAACACCTGGGTTAGGTTGAAAACTTCAAACATCTGCTAGTAGGATGGTTTCGGGAAATTAAGTTCCACGGCCAGCCTTTTACTGGCAGCCCTCCTTCTAGCACCAAAACTGTTGAGGCCTGGAAATTCACAGGCAGCAACAGTAAGGGATTCTCCCCAATCAACGTTCCCAACTAGCCCGTTGACTGTTTGGTATAGGGAATCTGTCCAGTTTTTTACGGTCCGGCTACCGTAGGTCAAAGTAACAAACAGGGGTTTTACCGGTTGCGGCCCGGTCCACCGGAATTTGTATTTTTGACTTAAATATGAAATGCAAATATCTAACTAAATGCAGGGTGGTGAAGGATACAAGGAGCATTCACAAAGTGATGCGCAGGTTCTTATCTCTCATCTTAGGCTTACCATGCATCTGAAACACTCATGCAGAAATGAAATGACTACCTATCCATATGCCTACCTATCTATCTACCTATCCTATCCCCGGGGAGCCAACTTGTAATTAACATATATGAGTAATGTGAATGTGCACGCACGATAAAAGCAATTACAGATAGCTGACATTAACTTTTACACACATGAACAGCGAAAGATATTTCACAACTAGATAGCTAATTGTTTACGACAAGCATACATTACTCATGGTAGAGATTTCATAAAATAAATCAGAAATCATTAAACAAAGACATAGGTCATAAAGTTAGAACGATCTCACGATTCATGGATACAATGCTGAAAAAGAAGTAGTTCATCTTTCGATTATCCATGTCAAAACATTTGAAATCCCACCAATCTTCTTTCAACAGGAAAACTATAATTTTTATTGCAAAAGGAAGTAGTTCTTCTTACAACAACTTTCCAGTCTTACTGGGGAAAAAAGCCCCTTTTCTTCTCTACGTTTCCTATTTTTATACAAAAGGCAAAAGTTGGTTGGGCTGCCCAAAGTGACCTTTGGGCTTCCCAGCCCTTGGTTTTCCCATCGCTTCATTTTCCCAAAAATCTTTTACAAAATATTAAATTAATGCAAAGTGGACCGGTCCTCTATGAAGAGGGTCCCGCTTGTTTTTCAAGCAATTTTTTCCATGCTGCTGCCTCAGCAGCGAGGCCTTCAAAAGTGCACGGCTCTAGGAACTGGATGCTAATTTCAAACTTGTCGACTTGGTTCCTGATGGCCTCGATCCTTGCTGGGCTCAACCGAAGCTGGTCTTCCAGAACTTGTAAGCTAACGGCTGCATGGCCCACCTCATTCTTGAGTACTATGGCATCAATGGATTGAATCTGCTGCGTCCTGGCCTCTGCATCTTGATGCCTTTTCTGCAATACTTCCACAAACGTCTCATTATCCGGGAACTCTTCAAATCTAAGTTCAGCCTCTATTTGGCAGCGGTTGTAAGCATTGAGGAACCTTTTGAAATATTTCGAGCATGCCACCTGTGTCCTCTTGACAGTCTTCTTAAATTCTTCAGCAGTGCTTATGGCAAACTCTACCAGGCTGCGATCTTTTCTGGGGGTTTGTTGAACTTTGACTGCTAGCCCTTCTAGGATTTCTGCATCATCTTCCGGTCTTGCCATTCTGGCGCTCAAGACTTCCAGCACATCCTGGGATCTGTCTACGAAAAAGGAGGAGGTTTCTATGATCTCCTCTAACCTACTGTCCATCTGAAGGACTTTGCATCTTCCTTCTTCTAGAGCCATCTGCAGCTGTAGCATTTTAACTTTCTGAGCCGTTATATATTCTTTGAATGGCTGCAGATCGACTTGTTGTTCCTTTGCTGTCTCCATTTCAGCAGTCAGAGAAGCCAGCTTCGCTTGCAGTTCTTGGGTGTATGCGGTATTGGACTCATAGATGGCATTTTGCTGCGCCTCTAGGTCTTCCACCTTTTCCCTCAACTGTTCTCTCTCATTCTTCAAATCTTGAACTTCCTGCTGCGCGTTTTCTAGAGCCTCTTGTGTTGTTTCTTTGACCTGCGCTTCTATCTGGAGGGCATGGATTTCTCCCTTTGTTGATTCCATTTCCCTTAGCGTGTGTTCATATTTCCTCTTTAGTCTATTACCTTCATTTCTTTCTTGTCTCAGCGTATCCTTAAGCTGAGCAGAGGTCTTTTTAACTGCCTCTAGGTCAATCATTAACTTGTTAATGTTATCAGCGGAGGCATCGATTAGTGCAGTTCCCGCTCTTATCGTGAACAGAGGATCCTTGTCTGTCCCTAACATGACTGCTGTATCTGTGACCATCTTCCCTGATAGGTCTTTTGCTTCCACCTTCTTCTCCATCCTCCTCATGATTCTTTTGGTGGCCCTGTCATAATAAATAGCACTGAAATCAGGGACTTCTTCCCCTTTTTTCTGGATGAAGGGCACTAGCTGGAGAGTAGGAGTTGTAGGAGTGATGGTAGTAGGTACTTGAAGGATTTGCACTTCAGGGTTTTACTCTCCCTGACTCTACCCTGATGGTGCTTCAGAGGCTTGCTGCTGTGTCAACTTTATCTTCTCAGCCTCCTACTCTCGAAGCTCTTCATCTAGCTTCATTTGTGCTTCTTCGGCTGCTTGCCTAGCAGCTTCTTCTATTTCTCTGGCCGCTTCTTTTTCTAGTTCAGCTGCTTCCTGGGAAGCTTTCCTTTTCTCTTCTTCTCCCTTCTGCAGCCACTTTGTAGACTCATTTTCCAGCCTCTGAGCCCCCTCTCTTATCCTTTTGGTGACCTCTTCAGCCTTAGCTTGCTTAGCTTTATCTTTCTCACTCCCTTTTCCACCCTTGGTGGGGTGTTTTGGTTTGAATCTTCTACTGAGTGCCGTCATCTTTGGTGCACTCCTGAAAACAGATTCATCTCTATCAAAATGATGGGTGTACTCATAAAACACCTTGTGTTTCTTGCAATGCTCAGCCACTCTGCCATGAGTGTCATTGCACCGGAAAGGCATTTCCCCAAAATGGAACTTCCCTAGTTCCTCTATAAATTCTGGAGCTTGCTTCACATTGGTGAATCTACAGCTACCTAGATTGAATGGTAGAGGAGGATATGCAGTTTTCTTGTGCTGGAACAAGAAATGGCCAACCCCATCGATAAAAACCTGTCTAACCGCCTCTTTATGGATTATATAATCTGTTGCATACTTTGGCAGAAGATAAGGTGTCTTTGATCCTCCAAACATCCTAAGGTACATACCATTCTCTGTCAAGAAATAATCACCATACTCCTCTATTACCTGCATAGCCTCTTCAGACATGCAGTCACATTCCTTTCGGAAGATAAGCGTGTGTAGTGGCATAATAAAATGCTCACAGATCTCTCGGTAATAGCTGTGGTACTGATGATCCCACAGTAGTTTGTAAGCTGCATATACGGGCATTCTTTCCCTATCCCAGGCACACTTGAGACTGGGGAAAGGCTGGTGGCATAGTATGTAGTCTATCAGAATGGAACCCATATAGAACTCAGATTTCTTTCGGGCTTCTCCTCCTCCCAAGGCTGTAGCTACACAAGAAGAGAGGCTACTTGATACCAGGCTGGCCCAGTTAAAAATTGTTCCTTCTGTGGCCACAAGGAACATGAGGGGTATCCACTCCAATTTGAAGAGTCTACCATTGGCTCTACCAAAAATCCGATTTAGCATCAGGGCTATAAACCTGTAAGGAGCTCTTAAGCTCGTTGTATCATAATCCTCAGTTGCTCTATGTCTATAAAGATTTCCTGGTAAGAGCATTCTTCTCAAGGTTTCCACTAAATCCATACTGAGGTTATCTAACCAATCATTTGACAGGAACACTTGAGGCTCTGGTAGGTCGTAAGCTAATGCCACATATCCAGGGATAAATGCAGCATAGCCCTGTCCTTCGACGTTTCCTATAACCATAGTGTTGTTGTTGGTGTGTTGTAGAATCCATCTCATTACATTAGAGCAAGGGAACAGCTCTTGTCTGGTAGCCACCTTCATGATGGCAGATTTTTCAATGTTGGCATAAATTGGTTCTTCCTCAAGACCTGTGTCTGGGACTTCCCTACGGGAAATCAGTCTGTATATCTCACCCCATTTATACTCAGGCTCAATACCAGAGATACACTGGGTGCCCTCATATATATATTCTGTCTGTGGGACGACCTCTATTGCTGTTTGTTCTTCGACCATAGGGGCCTTCGTTTTCTACCTTTTGGACATTGTAAATTCTTCCTGCAATGTAAGAACATTATGACATTTAAGCAGTTTGAATTTGTGAACATTGTGCAGCAGTTTATTCTTTCTCAAATGTATCATGGCTATTCATACATAAGTCCTTCAGTTTGAAGAATTGAACTAGTATGCAATATTGTGCAAATGTGCTATTATCCCATGCCCAGTATGGTAAGGTTCAGCGCAACCAATACGTATAATGCCTTAAGACTATGGATGCATTATCTTATGATCTGACCTATATGTAGCAAGCCTATCGATCATGCTTATGCCAGTGCTAAATCTACATTAATCTGCAACATTCCACTTTCTCCATGATAGCTATACAAACAAAACGTAACATTAAGTGCAATGTGCAACATTCAGCAATTAATCTATTTCGCAGTAAATATAGCTAAGGCCCGTGCCAGTCCAAATTTAACCATAAAACCAGTAGACACATAACGAACGACGACTCATGTGACCTGCGGCGGGAAAGATACATTAGGTTGACTATACATTCTGCGAGGAACATTTTCACTTGCTGTACAGGATGCTTCCATAAACACACTACCCGCCCTGCTTTCTACGCAACGAAAAGGTGACACCCCCTCTTCAAACGGCTAGAGATTTAGGCAGTTAATCACCATAGGGCTCCGTGTGATGAAATGAGCAACACAGGCTGGGTTCGACCGTGAAAACCTTTAAAAACCTTATTCCTCCCTACCAACTGTAGGTCCGGTCTTCTGCCTCGTCAAGGCTGCGGAAAAAAAAATGCGCAAGCGAAATGACTAGGGTTTATAGGTTGGGAAAACACCACGGAAAACGATAGCCTACCAAACCCCCAAGGCAATGCCCCAAAACCTGACCCCCCCCTGTCTATCATGGCCGCGCAGCGAGGTTTGGCGTAGATAGCGTAACAGCTGTCTGCGCCTAACCCTTCAACCCTTGTGCGCGCGAGGCAGCGACTGAAAAGGCGAAAAGCAAACGACTTAAATGGTCAAGACGCTCCCCCCACCCAAGGTTAATATAGAACCCACAAGCTTGAGTCCTAGCTGGACGGGGAAAAATTCCAGGGATGCCTAAACCATGGGAGAAAACCAATAACCGTTCAAACGCACTGGGAAAAAGATGAAATAAACCTACCTGGCAATCCGGCGAAACGAGCGAGCTGATGGCGGTTGGAATTCTACTCTTGCCACCTAGAAGTTGGTACAGCGACAGCAGGACCTTCACTCACTCCAAAGATCGACAGCTCAGCGCTATGCTCACCGCGACAGTGCTCGAAAAAACAAAACAATACAAAACCCAAACCATCGCCCCATATGTATTAAAATGCCACACGTGCGAGAGCATTTAAATCGGGCGGGAAAAGAAAACTGCGCCGGCTGGCTAATACCTCAAGCCCTCCGCAACGGCGAATGGTCCCCAGTACGAATTCACCCGCAACGGTTAACTAGAATGTATGAACGATAATCGGGCGTTGGCGGATACCTCGATCGAAGGACCAAGAATCTGAACTCCTCCGGAATGGAGAATCCTCAAAGCACGATGCCGCCCGCAACGGCGGAGTAAGTGGTGGCCAAACGCTCCGATACGAAGCCGGGAGAAAACGAAGCACACGTCGGGGCACAAAATAAAATCTAAGTACAAAGTGATCCGCAACGACGGACGCTTGAAAAGGAGATTTGTCCGCAGCATCGAACGAGGGAGACTTCAAACCCACCCAATGAAGAATCAAAAACCACCCGATGAAGAATCAAAATTCACGCGCAACGGTCGGAGCGAAAAAGGAAAGTCTAAACCCGGAAAAGGCCCGCAACCTCAGAGGGCAGGATCAAAGATCTGCCCGCAACGGCGAAGAGTCCAATGACTTACCTCCCGATTCAACAAGGCTTTGAAAGATATGCAAAACGACGATGAACTCAATTAAGGATGGGATTCGTTTAAGCATGAAATGAGAAAGAATCAATCGATTGACAGCAACCCACAGTGATGGAAGACGCTTCAACAAATCATAGACCAAAAATCAAAAGGTTGAAATCAAGAAAAGAACTGACTAATTCAAAGTAAAGGAGGGTCCCAAAATTTTAGAATTTTGGGGAAAATGTTGCAGCTGCAACAGGTTCAATATTCAATCTCTCATTAAACACACTAACCCAGCATTATTAAAATCATGAGTGATGGCATAATCAATAAGGATTCAGGACCACTACTTTCTCCCTTTCACCTTGCATCTTACTCCCAAGATATGACACTAAACGAGGAAAAGTATCTGAACATCTTATTCTTAGACCACCTCAACTGCAGTTAATTCTCTAGAATCGTGATTCTCTGTCCAATATCATAATCACTTGTGAATGGTAGTGTCCATCATTCTAGCTTTAGATTGAGCATCACTAGGACTAAATATTTAAATTTTCTAAATCAGAAAGGATGGTAGTGTCTATTATTCACTAACTTTGCACTTAATTGGATTAGCTAAGGAGATGCCATTTGACAAACATGACAAATGCTTGATTCCATTGTATCAGTTAATCCATCTTCATGTCTAGCAAATATTGGCTAGCCAATTTTTCATTTGAATAATTTTGACCATGGCCCCACGAGGTTTGTAATTAATGTGCTAGTATGGTGTTTTGAGTGGTTCGGTCTCTTAAGACGTAGAATCTCAACTAAGGTATTCCAACGATTTTTTGGCCCTTGACAATTATGCTTTTCCTATAGCCAGGTATAATTGACGAGGTTTTCTCCTGCTTCCTCCAAAGCTAGAATGCCCGATTTTGAATTCTGGGCCTTGGGGGGTTATTAGAGCCCAACTAAGTGTTTATAAGCCTACTAAGCATTGTTAGAATAGAGCATGATCATGTCCTAAGTCACTAGGACCCTCAAAAAAAAATCCGAAGAAATTTTACCGGACGCGTCAAAAATTTTATTTTTAATTTTTCCCTAAGTTTTTCGATTAATTTTTCCATAAATTAATTGGAAAAATCCTGTTTGTAATAAGTCGGTCATCCGAACCTCGAATTGAGTGATTGAAGGCTCTAAACTTAAGCCAAAAATCATTCTTAATTAGCCAGTCAGTCAGATCCAACTTTCATATCATCAATCAGACACATAACGCTCATTTTCTCAAAAAATTCATTTTCGAGGAAAAAATGATTATTTATTAAAAAATAATTATTTTGGAGAAAATTAAAACTCTCCAAATTAATCCAAATTCAGTGAAATAAAGGGCTAAATGACATCTCAATGGGATTTTATTATGATTAGAGTTATCATAACTCATCTTCAGTCAGCATTCAGTGAATAATAAAGTTATATTCAGATAGCGGATTTGTCATCTTCAGCTAAACTCCTGAATTGGATGAAATGGAGAGCACTCATTCATTTGATGATTTGAACGAGGTAAATACTGAAGATTATAGCAGCAATGGCCTCTCCAGACCTAGAAATGGCTCCTCCATACCTAGGTGGAGGCCTCCCCTCATTCCCAGCTCTTCATTTTTAGGTTCGGGCTCTCAGTTATGTGCTGAGTCGGTCAGGTTATGTGATTTGGTTTTAGGGTTTTAGCTTGATCTCATTGTATAAATAGAGGCTCCTTCGGATCTATTCAGATGGAGAATTTGTGCAAGTACACTCTGGAAAAATTTGTAATATCTTTTGAATTTGAATAAAGCAAGAAGACTTTGGAGGTCCATGTGGGAGTTATTTGTGTGCCGTGCTTCATCTTGTTCAAGGTGATACCATTCTTAGTTCATTTCTTTTGATTCTTAAGTATATGATCTTGTGATTAGAAGGCTAACAATCTAGCACAATATTATTTGATCTATGATTTTCTCTTAAGTTTTGTGGCTTTTAGGTATTCTCCTTGTTGAATTTTCATATGCTTAGCTAAGACATCAGTATATCATTTCATTTTTCATAACAAAAGCATATAAACAGGATCACTGAAAGAAACAGTATCACAAGAACAACACAGATTTATCCTGGGAAAACCCTAAAGGGAAAAACCCAGCAAAAGCTTCCTCAATATAGATGCCCCAAAAAGGTAAAAAGGTAAAACCAACAAGGAGATCAAAAACCTGATCCTCCTCCTTCTCCAGCTACTTCTCTCCTCCACAAGTGCGCTACTCAAGTGAGAGTGTGTGTTACAAATGAGGAGCACTACACCTCTATTTATATTCATCCGTTCACTTAAGTTAACTCATCTGTCATGTAGGCTTGAGTTAATCATGTAGGCTTGAGTTACACATGTAGGCTCAAGTAACCACACGGGGTGCTAATGACCCACCTTTACAATTAGAGGGGACTGCCTCATGACTCTTATTAGTTCTTCCGATTAGGAGCATCTGGGTAAAAATTAATACAAGTGGTTCTCCCGGTAGGACCATTGGGGACCACAAAGAAATACATATAGAATATTCTTCTAAGTTACAATATTTCAACACTCCCCCTTAACGAGAAGGGTATTCTATAACGACATCAACAACAACAATAATAGGAGAGAGATAGAGGACATCATCAACATCATCAGGGTGATACATCTATAAATCATTGGAAGCTTTTCAACATCATGTAGTCTTCATCTTCAATCTTTAGTCTTTGGCATCATCAATACTTTGACCGCTTCGATCAGCAACATCTTCAGCATCTTGACTCGTCAATCAGCAGCAACATCTTCAGCACTTTGACCTTTCAATCAGTAACATCATCTTCAACACTTTGACCTTTCAATTAGCAACATCATCTTCAACACTTTGACCTTTCGATCAGCAACATCTTCTTCAGTAATTTGGCCTTTCGATTAGTAACAACATCATCATCATACTCTGATCTTTCGATCAAAAACATCATCAAAACATCAACATCATCATCATCAAAATATCATCATCATCATACTCTGATCTTTCAATCAAAATCATCATTATCATCAGCCTCTGATCTTTCGATTAGAAACATCATCATACTCTAACATCAACTCATCATCATATTCTGATCTGTCATCGTCATCATACTTTGATAATACGGTATCATCATCAGCAACATCATAATCATAAGCAACTTCTGATCTTCCGATCAGAAAACATCATCATCATCATATTTTGATCTTTCGATCAGAGAACATCATCATCATCAGCAACAACATCATCATTGTATTCTAATTTTTCAATCAGAGAACATCATCATCATCAACAACTTCTGATCTTTCGATCAAAGAAACATCATCATCATCATATTATGATCTTTCAATCAGAGAACATCATCATCATATTCTGATATTTTAATCATAGAACATCATCAGCAGCAGCAACTTTTTATCTTTCGATCAGATAACATCATCATCATCAGCAACATCTGATCTTTCAATCAGTACGTCATCATCATCATCAGCTACAACCTGCAATCCACAACTCAAAGACAAAAAGTCTTTGGATCACTTTTGGACTTAAAGTCCAGGGATGATACAATCCCACCACATTCTCGACAACTAAAGTTACTGAATTGATTACGGGAGAATCAGTCCCTATCACTTTAGGACTAAGTCCAAGGACGATGCAATTCTACCACATTCTCGAGGACCGAAGCCACCGGATTGATTACAGGAGAATCAGTCCCTATCACTTTAGGACTAAGTCCAAGGACGATGCAATTCTACCACATTCTCGAGGACCGAAGCCACCGGATTGATTACAGGAGAATCAGTCCCTATCACTTTAGGATTATGTCCAAGGATGATGCAATCCTACTACATTCTCGAGGACCAAAGCCACCGGATTGATTACAGGAGAATCAGTCCCTATCACTTTAGGACTATGTCCAAGGATGATGCAATCCTACCACATTCTCGAGGACCGAAGCCACCAGATTGATTACTGAAGAATCAGTCCCTATCACTTTAGGACTATGTCCAAGGATGATGCAATCCTACCACATTCTCGAGGACCGAAGCCACCGGATTGATTATGGGAGAATTTGTCCCTATCACTTTAGGACGATGTCCAAGGATGATGCAATCCTACCACATTCTCAAGGACCGAGGTCACCGGATCTATTATGGATAGATGTCTCGAGATGATACAATCCCTCTTCATTCTCGAAGACCGAGGTCTCCGGATCACTTTAGGGAAAGTTCCCAGGGATGATACAATCCCACCACGTTCTCGAGGACCGAGGTCACCAGATCTATTGTGGACAGATGTCCCAGGATGATACAATCTCTCTTCATTCTCGAGGACCGAGGTCTCCGGATCACTTTAGGGAAAATGCCCAGGGATGATACAATCCCACTGCAACATCACTACTACCCCTTTCGAGGAAGGTCTTTCCGAACAACACCAAGCTTGTCTTGAAAGTGTTCGAACTCTACTCGAGGCAGAGGCTTCATCGGTACATCATCATCCAAACCATCATCATCTACATATTCAGTATGTGAATACTAAAAGCATCATCATCTATATCTTTAGTGTAGAAATATTGAAAGCATCATCATTTATATCTTCAGTATGGGAATACTGAAATCATCATCATCTATATCTTCAGTATGGGAATACTGAAACATCATCATCTCTATATTTAGTATAGAAATACTGAATCACCATCATCTTCATCTACAGTATCATCATCTGCATCTTATCTTGTATGTAGAAATACCGAATTTCTATGTGTTACGTCGGAACACAGAGTTCTTTGTCATCACAACTATGGTTATCACATAGAATCATTGTAGTATCCATCTTCAGGCCCAAAGAGACCTGATATCAGCTTCTAAATCCATATGGCTTCACAACTTAGTAGAGCAATCTGCTATGTATTCTGCTTCAACCGTGCTAAGAGAAATACTAGACTGTTTCCTACTAAACCATGAACTCATAGCAAACCTCAAACAAAAGCATCTACCTGATGTGCTTTTCCTATCTGAGATACTTCCATCCCAATCTACATCTGTGTAGCCATACAATCTATACTCATGGCTACCATCATAGTATAGACCAAGGTCTATAGTCCCTTTTAGATATCTCATCACATGTTTTGCAACTACTAGGTGAACTCGTCTTGGTTGGACAAGATATTGACGTAAGGTGTTCACAGCAAAACAAATGTCTAGTCTAGTATTTGTCAAGTGCATCAATGACCCAATGATCTGTCTGTAGTGAGTCACATCTATTAACTCTGATTAGTCATCAACTAACAGCTTCAGGTTGGAGTCCATGGGTGTGGCCATGGCTTTGCATTCCAACATATTGAATCTCTTCAATATCTCTACCGCATACTTTTCCTGGTTGATAAATATTCCTTCTGAACTTTGCCATACTTCCAGACCTATTAAATAATGCATTAACCCAAGTTCTTTCATCTCAAATTATTCTGCTAGTTTCTTCTTGCTTTCCATGATCTATTTCTCATTATGTGTCAAGAATAAGTCATCCACATATAATAATAGGATAACAGGCTCATCTTCTACAACCTTGTAGTAAATTTTACGATCGACTTTACTCTTGGCAAGGCTCATGCTCGTTGGGAAACTATCTATTCTTCCATACCAAGCTCTGGGAGCTTGCTTCAAGCCATAGAGGGCCTTCTTCAACTCGCATATGTGAATCCATCTGTCTTCAAATTCAAATCCTTATGACTATTCGATGTAAAAATCTTCCTCAATCATTCCATTAAGGAAGGCTTGTCTTTACTTCATCATGGAAGAAACTACCATGATAGTTCTAAAGGAAGTGTACCTTACTTCCTGGAGTAAGTGTCTCTTCAGAATTAATTCCCTCTTTCTGATAAAAACCTCTAGCCACAAGTCTTTCCTTGCTTCTATAATCAACATATTTTATCTTGCAAATCCATTTGGAAGATACCACATTCTTGCTTTCTGGTTTGAGTACTATATCCCAAACATCATTCTAGTATTCTTTCATCATAACATCTTCCATGAGTTCGTCTTGTCAGGTCATCAACATATCCTAGTCTTCTATATTCAACCTTGAAGGTTGGAACCCACTTTACTCTTTGTAAAGTCTTGATCCATCACGAAGCTATCCATCATGTCGTACCATGTCGAACTCAAATATCTTATGTAGTCACTCCCCCTGAAGTGGAGTATCATCTTCCCTCTTCATTCTGTATAGGTGGTTCTATGCTTGATATATACTGGTCAATAGAGTATGTCATGCCATATTCTATTCTTTCTTAGGCAAATCACGAACCTTGCTTTGTACACTTGTTCTTGTGGATCCATATGGAGGATACTATGTACTTCCCTTTATGTCTTGAAATCATATTGTATACATCATTCCCCATGATCCACTGTTATTCTTTGATCATAGCTTCTTTCATAGCATTCTTTTCTTCATCTTGAGTTCTCTCTCGTACCCATGGTGGTCTTCATCCTTCGAGGTGGATCTACCTCTCTCTGAAGCTCTTTCTTTTGTCATGGTGTCTCTGACCCTGGGAGCTTCGGATTTTATTACAGTGAATCTTGAATTGTCATCACTTGTTCTTCAGAACAAGTCTCATTCTTCTTGTTTGAAGGCTGTACAGGACATCCCCTATAATTCAAATGCACCAGCTGCATGGTTAGAACTATTTCGTAAAACATATGCATAACGACAAATTCTTATGCATCATGCAACTGTTTAGCCAATACGACATTCATCCATATCTCACATAAACTTTCTAGATGCCTTCCATCTCTATCATGACATTATTGAGATTGTGCACTAATCCAATATGTCATCAAGGAGGCTTCATTCTAGATAAGTAGCAATGGAGAGCACCATGAGCTACTTACCCATCACATGCATATTAGTAGTATACAGTCATTAATGCAAACAATCTATCATGCATAACACATCAACTGAATATAATCAAATGTATAACAAAACAATATCATGAAGTGACAATTGAATACTTATCTTTTATTTGTTTCGTGGGTAAACACCATCTTGATCATTCTGCTTCATCATCTTCTTCATTCATGAAATCATCATTTCTTATTTAAATGATAAGATGGATAAGAGGTTCTTCAAGAATTGAGTTCTTCACATTCCTCATCACTTGAGGGATCTTCTTTGAATGGTGAGAGCTTGATCTTCAATTTCTCTCATCTTCTTCTTCTCTTTTTATGAGTCGAGCTTCTTATTCTTCCCGAAGTCAACTGAAAGTAATCGCTTCCTTCTGGAATACATTCTTCGCATGAATGAATCCCATGATCCTGGGAGACCATTCAAGGTGGCTATCACCACTTCTACATTCTTCGCTTCTTCTTCTACTACTTCAAGATGTTCTGCATTCTGGATCTTCACATTCTTCAACTGTTTTCTTAAATCCATCTTCTGATTTATGTTCTTATCTTCAAATAGCTTGATCAAGGAATCAAACATCTTCGTTGTCTTTAGGGACGACACTTGTGGTACAAGTTGATCCGTGATTGAATCAATAATGATCTTCTTGGCCTTGATCAAGTTCTTCTTGTGTAAGGCTTTGAGCCTCATCTCCGTATGGAACTGGGGCCTCTCTACTCATGTAGGTGTCCAATTCATTTTCTTCAGAGAGATCAAATACTTCCATGCTTGAAAGTTGTCAACTTCACCAAGCTTATCCACAAGCTGATGTGATATATCACTTTGAAATTAGAACCTCAAATTCAAATAGCAAAAGATTAGATCTTACCGATTTGAGGTGTCCGTCCTGCTTTCGGAGCTGGCTGATCTAGGGTTTGTTAGAGAAACCCTAGTTTTCAAAACTTGGAATCTTTTAGATCTGATTGGATAGAAAGATAGATCTCTTCAAATGGAGCTTTCCAATGTAATCCTTTTCTGAAAACATTGAAGGAAATCTCTCGGAATAGGAAGCCCTAGTTTTCCAATTTCTTCTACAGAAATACATGTCACTGCTTCTATTATATCTCCGAAATTACAGCTCCTCTATGTCTTAAATTTCTCACTGAGGTAACCTCGCATGTCCCAGATATAACACCATAGGTTTCATCAGAATTGGTTTCACCAATTGGGATTTATGATCATTTTCCCAAGGTGAACTATTTCAGGACTGTTCAGAACAGCGAAGTTGTACAGCCTGCCACGTGTCACTATTTCATCTTCTAGTTCTGAAATTAGGACCACAGAAATTATAGTTTGTGCTATTTTTGGAACATCTTCAAGAATTTAATTTGGACCTCTGTAGCCCACACTATAGCAATTTTTCCCATGTGTCTTGTTTAGGGATGAATTCTGGAGGAGGCTGGAACCCTAACTTTGATGGATCATATCTCCCATAATATAGAGAATCTGAGGCTAAATTTTGAACACAGTGTACATCAGATTTTAGCTTTGGCCTCTGCAATTTTTAGCTCCTAATCCTTCGCCAATCTTGGTATCTAGTGAATGTACTAAAATGTAGCAGTTTTAGTATTTAGGGTTTTTCTAGCTCGGGGTCAAACTAGGGTTTGACTTTCCCAGAGTTTCACCCAACCAAAAATCTTGATCCAGGTCTCTAAAATTCGATTTTGATGAGGAGATAAATCCTATGCTAGGCTCACTCAAAAATTCCTCTTCAGTAAGAATCCCTAATTTCCCGCACCGAAAACTGAAAGTGCTCAGAATCGAATTCCACTTCGACAGAAAGATGCACCCTTCAATGGAGAGTGAGCCTAGCCTTCTTTTGCTGATTGATTGTGGAGAGAGAACCAAAAAATAAGAAGCTCTATCTTCTATAGCTTGTGAAATCTATCCTATTCAGGTTAGCTCTGATACCATGCTGAATTTTCATATGCTTAGCTAAGACATCAGTATATCATTTCATTTTTCATAACAAAAGCATATAAACAGGATCATTGAAAGAAACAGTATCACAAGAACAACACAGATTTATTCTGGGAAAACCCTAAAGGAAAAACCCAACAAAACCTTCCTCAATATAGATGCCCCAAAAAGGTAAAAAGGTAAAACCAACAAGGAGATCAAAAAAATGGTCCTCCTCCTTCTCCGGCTACTTCTCTCCTCCACAAGTGCGCTACTCAAGTGAGAGTGTGTGTTACGAATGAGGAGCACTACACCTCTATTTATATTCATCCGTTCACTTAAGTTAACTCATCTGTCATGTAGGCTCGAGTTACACATGTAGGCTCAAGTAACCACACGGGGTGCTAATGACCCACCTTTACAATTAGAGGGGACTGCCTCATGACTCTTATTAGTTCTTCCGATTAGGAGCATCGGGGTACAAAGTAATACAAGTGGTTCTCCTGGTAGGACCATCGGAGACCACAAAGAAATACATATAGAATATGCTTCAAAGTTACAATATTTCAACACTCCTAAACACAAGAGCTCTTGTTTGGTTTATGCATTCATTCTACAGGTGCCTAAGGGAGTCTTCCACTTTAAGAAATCGAGAAACAAAGGGTTTCCTTGCCTCATCCATCAAACTACAAATTTCAAAAAATCTCTTGGTTACATTGGTTACTACAAAGCGGATATACATTTTTACAGGTTTTATCCTATCGATTTGCTTTCCAAGTAGTGCAAGTATTCTCAATTTATTCACATTTCTAGATATTGCATTATGATTGGCTAAAGTAGATCAAAGATTCATACTTTGATCTACTTGTTGGGTTTAGATCTACTTTTTTAATCTTCAACCTTTACTAGATCTAAGATCCTTGTCTCATTTCAATTCTGTAAATCCATCATTCTTTTGTTTGCCAGACTTTTGTCTTGAGGGGTACTTTGGAGTTTGTCCTCAATTACCACATTGTTTTTCGTGCCACTTCTCTTTCCTCGCTATCTCTTGCATATTTTCAGCTAGCTGGAAATTTCAAGACTAATGCTTAAAAGTCAATATTTTGACTTCTTTTTGCCTTGAAAAATGTGCACGAATTTTCTCGGAAACCGTGCAAATTTTTAACTTTTAGGCTTGCTGGTTTTTTCTGTGTTTTTCATTATTTTTTAATTCTAGAAATTCATAAAATTAGAAAATTTTCCGAAAAATTATTTTTTCAAGTTTTTTGTACTTTTTCTCGAAAAACGTGCAAATTTAAGCTACTTGTTTTTTGCTGATTTTTTGACATTTTTCTGCTATTTTTAAATTCTGGAAATTAGCCTAAAAATCAGAAAAAAAAATTCGATTTTTTTCAAGTTTTTTGTACTTTTTCTTGAAAAACGTGCAATTGTGTACTTGTTTTTACTGGTTTTCTGCAACTTTCTGCTATTTTCTAGATTCTGAAAATTAGCCTAAAATGTTAAAAAATCATTAATTTCAAATTCACAAAAAGTCTCAAGTCGTTTCGTCAAAAATCGTGCATTTTACATAAAAATCAGTGAGCTTTCGTGGTCCTTTCCAAGTTTTGATTTTGGGTCTCATTCCATTGTTTTGGTCTTTTGTTTCATCTCATAAGGCACTTGTCTTCTCATCCACTTAATCTTTTCGAATCACAACTTAAATTTGGTTTCCTAACACTCTTACTAGTCCTTGTCTAGAGCTCTTATCCACATGTGAACTAAAAGCAAAACCAAGCAAGAAAGAGCAAGCAAAACTAGATCCAAAGACAAGGACCCAAGACCAAAAAGAAGTCATTCTCCTTTATACAAACTCATAAGAGTTTTTCAGTTTTTCTTAAGTTAGTTCTCAAAAGTCCTTACAATGGTTAAATTTCCAAGGCATTTGTACTTCATTAATAAAACAAGGCGAAGTGGGATAAGGCCTCCCATACTTGGTTTTTCTTCTCCATTTGGGGAAGAGTGTTTTTGTTCTTAGCTTAGATTTAGTTCAAGTACTTAGAGTAGTTTCATTTTTTGCAAAGTAGATATTAATTGTTAGTTTAGTCATCTTATCTTTTGTTTATTTGAACTACATCATCTTTAGGTTCTTATTTCAAGCTACTTGTCTTTTAACAAAGAACTAAAGTCTCTTAAACTTGCCATAACACAAGTCAAGAGCACTCTCTATTGGAGAGCATTCCCACTAAATTAGCATTGCATCAAGCATATAGTTTAGTTAAAGTCTCTTGAACTTCCATCATAAGACGAAGTCAAGAGCGCTCTTTGTTGGAGAGTTAAATTGTGTGCTCCTAATAATAAAATCTTTCCAACTCGCATTTCCCCACTAAAAATTTATCTCATTGCTATCCCTCACCTAGTATGCTCTGTCGACCCTGAAAAGTTGAACTCGTACTCAGAACAGTGATCAGATTTGTTAATCTTGCAAGTGATAACTCAATAAAACTTTCAACCCATAACCAATGCACCGGCGTTGTCTCGATAAATACTCAGGTAGTGGGTAAATTCCAAGTGTGGGCACCGGGCAACCCAATCTGGACACTCGCTGGTTAAATTCTCTGAACACCTAGGTTGTGATTCCAGACAGGTCCATCATGTCTTCGAACAGAGCCACTAAAAGTATTTCCGGTTAGGTTTCCTAGACACCTTAAGCAAGATCATCTTTAAAAATTCTTAAAACTTACTAAGAGCACTCGCATCACCTAATATTCACTAGTTTAATTTCTAGACTTATGTTTAATTCTCTAGCACATTTCAGCTTCATTGACTCCATAAGGCACTGGTCCTTACTTTAATTCACATAATTACATTATTTGATCAATTGTCTATGGTTTGTTATAATTGCTATCACTGAATGCTTAATTGAAGTCTAGAATTTAAACTTATCTTTCAATCTCTTGTTGCAACGTGGATTGCTCTTTGATTTTGTGTCACACTCATAACAAGTATAACACCTTCTAATCATAATAACTCCTAAAAAACACCCATCCACATCCGCAACCTTTAAAAACACTTTAACAACTTAAGAGCCATAGAAACTCTTTTGTAGGGACTACCCCCCTTGGCTTCGTTAGAAGTTAGCCTAAACGGAGGAGCTAGGAGTAGGTGACAGTACCTAGCTCTGTGCTTGCCCCCAAGGTCACACCTCTCCCACTTTCCTAAGTGAGGAAATAGCTTTCAATTGATTTCTACTACTGGTGTGCAATCAGCAGATAACATCTTTTGGCACCGTTGTCGGGGACAAATCTTTTTGTTCCTGGACGACCTTTGTTTCTTTTTTAGTTTTTTACCTTTTTTCCCCTTTTTTGGTAGATTTTTTAGTCCAGTCACTATCGGAAATTTGACGTAATTCCACCTGGCGACTCCACTTTCAATTAACACCTCAAGGTATTCCACTAGAAGAAACTCTGAAGGTTTGTTCAATTTCATCCCTGACCCTGAAAAAGTTTATAGGAGGAGACTGAACAAACTTGCTTCTTGTAGGATCTTTGAAGAACTTGGATATGATTCTGTTTTAGACATTCATATTTTATTTCAAGAAAACTTAGAAAAATTTCAAAACAATAACTGTTTTCCTAACACAATGGGTGATATTTTTACTCAGCTCAATTTTACTCAAATAGCAAGTCAGCCTCATGACATTCCCGAAAAAGCTATTGATAATCTTGTCACTTTCATAGGCACTGATGCCTCTACCTCTACTGAGCAACATCTCAGATATTTTTCAAAAACACTGTGGTGCCTATGTCAGGGGTACTGACAAACATGAAGATGTATACATGACCCTTTTTTCTCTATCTTTGGATGGTAAGGCTGGAAACTGGTTTGACAACTTGCCATACAACTCTTTCACTACCATGGCCGATTTCAAGTCTGCTTTCCTCAAAAAAATTGGTAACAAGAAGGAACCTAGACATCTAGTGGTATCCTTAACTAGTATGAAGAAGTCTGATACAAAAACCATGGATGAGTTCAACAATAAGTTCACAGAGTTATCAAATTCCATCCCTGCCACTCATGCTCCTCCTTCAGCTTCCACTTTGGATTATTACATAGAAGCATTAAGTGGCAAGATCCAGTACCAGATTAGAGACAAGGAGCCGACCACATTGCTTCAAGCTCAAATTTTGGCCATTAAAATCGATAAGAATATGCAGTCTTCAGGAGAGTCAAACATCCAGGGTTACTCTAGATCATCAACTCCTCTGAAAACTATGGAACCTAAAGGAAAAGAGCCATCAAAAGAGGCATATGAAAAGAAGCTCATGGACTTAACAGAAAAAATGCAAGACATGGAAAGGAAGTACTTAGCATAGATTAAAGAGGTTCAAAATCTGGTCATAACTGTTGAAAGAACTCAACCTCCACCACCTCCTAGAACCTTCCCTGCAAAACCAACATGGAAAAGAAGAAATCCCAGCCATGAACAAAGGCCTCCTCATCAGTTAGAGGCTACTAACATGGTTGAAACTTACACGCCATTTTGTAGGGCATGTGAAGACCTTATTATGCATGCTATGTTCAGGAACATGGTTTTCCAAAGGGTTGTGGTCCTAAAGAATCATTGAGCGAGCCTGAGTACATAAAATGTGTAGATGACATGCATGATATTTACAAAAAAAGTTGGAGAGAGGAAAAACAACATTCAAGAGAGCATGAGTACATTAACGCAGTTGGACAGCTCCCTCTTGTCACCACAAAAACCTGGAGTCAGGTCGAGGATTATAATCAACAATTGGATAACCTCACTAAAAACTTTGGTACTAATCCTACAAATGAGCATAATGATGATAGTTGGGAAGGTTTACTACCTTGCGACCTTTTTTCTTAAGAAGATTACTATGATCATGAGGAGGGATATAGCCAAAGATGTGATAAAAGTGAGGAAGAATCCCTTACATCTGAGATGGATGATAACTACGAGACTTTAATTGAAAATCAAATCTTAGAAGTTTCATGTCATGAGAGTCCTCCATGCTTTCCACCTGATGACAAACATTTGGAAAGTTGAGTCCCATGTGATATCTTTGAAACCCAGCTTTTTGAAGAAGATTGTTTTGAGCAGAATGAGGAGTGTAGCCAAGGACTTGATACCAATGATGGGGCATCTTTCATATCTGACATAGATGGCGATGATGATTATTGGACTTTTATTGAAAATCCAACTTATGATATTTTTGAAAATATTTTTGAGAATCTCATCTATGATGTGTCCAACGAGGGGAGTGTTTATTCTAAGACTTATGAAAGTTGTAAAGAAGAACAGTTAGAGTTTTCATATGATCAGTCAGAATTGTATCTGAATATTTCTATAATAAGGACTTGAAAAAGCAATGCGGTGAAGAATCAGATGGGATACAAGTACTTAACATTTTTTGTCAACCATCGTCTTCACATATGGATGTTCCTTATGTTTTGGAGCAGCTTGGGGATTATATAACAAGTTATTATTTAATAAGCCTTGATGATCAACATGATGGAGTAGTCGACTTGCCGCATCATCTCGATTTGTATATCAGCACTATCCAGTCATGGATGGAAGAAACCTGCGCAAGCACCTACCAGTTTGGGAAGAAGTTTGATGACATTATTCATGCCTATGATTCCCCATCCAACCCACCCATTCTGGATCATCACGCAGGTTTGCATTTTTTGGAAATTATGTCCTTACTTTAGCTGGTAACCAAAGACAAGGAAAAACTTTTTTATATTAATAAAATGCTTAGGTGGCTACACTAGCTTTATGATTACACCTAACCTTTTGTGTATCATGCTTAGAGTAGGAAAATAGGCTCCTTAAAGTGAGCATTTACTTTAGCATTTTCTTTAAGTACTTAGAAATAAATAAATTTTTCAATGAAAATTTTCTTTGAATAAAGCAACTTTTGGATCATTGACTCTTTTCATAAAACTTGTGCTACTAAGGTTTTCTTGTCAAGTTGAGATGTTTTTACAGGATATGGAAACCAGAGATTCTGGGGTTCTTGTATGCTCTCCTTGCATAAGAGATTAAATCGAACACATGTCCCGCAGTTGGAGCCAGATGTTATTCACTAATTTTGCACTTAGTTGGATTAGTTGAGGAGCTGCCATTTGACAAACATGACAAATGTTTGATTCCAGTGTATCAGATGATCCGTCTTCACGTCTAGCAAATATTGGCTAGCCAGTTTTTCATTTGAATAATTTTGACCATGGCCCCACGGAGTTTGTAATAAAATGTGATAGTAGGGTGTTTTGAGTGGTTCGGTCTCCTAAGACGTAGAATCTCAACTAAGGTATTCCAGGGAGTTTTTTTCCCTTGACAATTATGCTTTGCCTATAGCCGGGTATAATTGACAAGGTTTTCTCCCGCTTCCTCCAAAGCTGGAATGCCCGATTTTGAATTCTGGGCCTTGGGGGGTTATTAGAGCCCAACTAAGTGTTTATAAACCTACTGGGCATTGTTAGAATAGAGCATGGTCATGTCCTAAGTCACTAGGACCCTCAAAAAAAATTCCGAAATAATTTTACCAGACGCGTCAAAAAAAAAAATTTTAATTTTTTAATTTTTCCCTAAGTTTTTTTATTAATTTGTCCATAAATTAATTGGAAAAATCTCGTTTGTAATAAGTCGGTCATCCGGACCCCGAATTCAGTGATTCAAGGCTCTAACCTTAAACCAAAAATCATTCTTGATCAACCAGCCAGTCAGATCCAACTTTCAGATCATCAATCGGACACATAACGCTCATTTTCTCAAAAAATTCATTTTTGAGGAAAAAAATAATTATTTTGGAGAAAATCAAAACTCTCCAAATTCATCCAAATTCATCGAAATAAAAGGCTAAATGACATCTCAATGGGAATTTATGATGATTGGAGTTATCATAACTCAGCTTCAGTCAGCATTCAGTGAATAATAAAGTTATATACAGTTAACGGATTTGTCATCTCCAGCTAAACTCCCAAATTGGATGAAATGGAGAGCACTCATTGGTTTGATGATTTGATCGAGGTAAAGACTGAAGATTACAGCAGCAGTGGTCTCTCCAGACTTAGCAATGGCTCATCCATACCTAGGTGGAGGCCTCCCCTCACTCCCAGCTCTTCATTTTTAGGTCTGGGCTCTCAGTTATGTGTCGAGCCGATCAGGTTATGTGATTTGGTTTTAGGGTTTTAAATTAATCTCAATGTATAAATAGAGGCTCCTTTAACTCTATTCGGATGGAGAATTTGTGCAAGTACACTCTAGAAAAATTTGTAATATCTTTTGAATTTGAATAAAGCAAGAAGACTTTGGAGGTCCATGTGGGAGTTATTTGTGTGCCATGCTTCATCTTGTTCAAGGTGATACCATTATTAGTTCATTTCTTTTGATTCTTAAGTATATGATCTTGTGATTAGAAGGCTAACAATCTAGCACAATATTATTTGATCTATGATTTTCTCTTAAGTTTTGTGGCTTTCAGGTATTCTCCCAAACATAAGAGCTCTTGTTTGGTTTATGCATTCATTCTACAGGTGCCTAACGGAGTTTTCCACTTTAAGAAATCGAGAAATGAAGAGTTTGCTTGCCTCATCCATCAAACTACAAACTTCAAAAAATATCTTGGTTACATTGGTTACTACAAAGCGGATCTACATTTTTACAGGTTTTATCCTATCAATTTGCTTTCCACGTAGTGCAAGTATTCTCAATTTATTCACATTTCTAGATCTTACATTATGATTGGCTAAAGTAGATCAAAGATTCATACTTTGATCTACTTGTTGGGTTTAGATCTACTTTTTTAATCTTTAACTTTTACTAGATCTAAGATCCTTCTCTCATTTCAATTCTGTAAATCCATCATTCTTTTGTTTGCCAGATTTTTGTCTTGAGAAGTACTTTGGGGTTTGTCCCCAATTGCCGCATTGTTTTGCATGCCACTTCTCTTTCCCCGCTATCTCTTGCATATTTTCAGCTAGTTGAAAATTTCAAGACTGTGCTTAAAAGTCAATATTTTGACTTCTTTTTTCCTTGGAAAACGTGCACGAATTTTCTTGAAAAGCGTGCAAATTTTCAACTTTTAGGCTTGCTGGTTTTTTCTCTGTTTTTCATTATTTTTTAATTCTGGAAATTCATAAAATCAGAATTTTTTTCGAAAATTTTCCAAAAAATTATTTTCAAGTTTTTTGTACTTTTTCTCGAAAAACGTGCAAATTTAAGCTTGCTGTTTTTTGCTGATTTTTTGACATTTTTTCTGCTATTTTTTAATTCTAGAAATTAGCCTAAAAATCAGAAAATTTTCGCTTTTTTCAAAAAATAATTATTTTTTCAAGTTTTTGTACTTTTGCTCGAAAAATGTGCAACTTTGTACTTATTGTTTTTTACTGATTTTCTGCAATTTTCTGTTATTTTCCAAATTCTAGAAATTAGCCTAAAATGTTAAAAATTCTTTAATTTTAAATTCACAAAAAGTCTCAAGTCATTTCGTCAAAAATCATGCATTTTACAT
Organism: Pseudotsuga menziesii; assembly: GCA_001517045.1. Classification (NCBI taxonomy): domain Eukaryota; kingdom Viridiplantae; phylum Streptophyta; class Pinopsida; order Pinales; family Pinaceae; genus Pseudotsuga; species Pseudotsuga menziesii. Next base: position 247,685 of record LPNX010423621.1, read on the forward strand.
AAAAATCGGTGAGCTTTCTTGGTCCTTTCCAAGTTTTGATTTTGGGTCTCATTCCATTGTTTTGGTCTTTTGTTTCATCTCATAAGGCACTTGTCTTCTCATCCACTTAATCTTTTCGAATCACAACTTAAATTTGGTTTCCTAACACTCTTACTAGTCCTTGTTTAGAGCTCTTATCCACATGTGAACTAAAAGCAAAACCAAGCAAGAAAGAGCAAGCAAAACTAGATCCAAAGACAAGGACCCAAGACCAAAAAGAAGTCATTCTCCTTTATACAAACTCATAAGAGTTTTTCAGTTTTTCTTAAGTTAGTTCTCAAAAGTCCTTACAAGGGTTAAATTCCCAAGGCATTTGTACTTATTAATAAAACAAGACGAAGTGGGATAAGGCCTCCCATACTTGGTTTTTCTTCCCCATTTGGGGAAGAGTGTTTTTGTTCTTAGCTTAGATTTAGTTTAATTACTTAGAGTAGTTTTATTTTTTGCAAAGTAGATACTAATTGTCAGTTTAGTCATCTCATCTTTTGTTTATTTGAACTACATCATCTTTAGGTTCTTATTTCAAGCTACTTGTATTTTAACAAAGAACTAAAGTCTCTTGAACATGCCATAACATAAGTCAAGAGCACTCTCTGTCGGAGAGCATTCCCACTGCATTATCCTTACATCAAGCATATAGTTTAGTTAAAGTCTCTTTAACTTCCGTCATAAGACGAAGTCAAGAGCACTCTTTGTCGGAGAGTTGAACTGTGTGCTTCTAATAATAAAATATTTCCAACTCGCATTTCCCCACTTAAAATTTATCTCGTTGTTATCCCTCACCTAGTTTGTTCTGCCGACCCTGAAAAGTTGGACTCGTACTCAGAACGGTGATCGGATTTGTTAATCTTGCAAGTGATAACTTAATAAAACTTTCACCCCATAACCAACGCACCGGCGTTGTCTTGATAAATACTTAGGTAGTGGGCAAATTCCAAGTGTGGGCGTCGAGCAACCCAATCTGGACACTCGCTGGTTAAATTCTCTAAACACCTAACTTGTGATTCCAGACAAATCCGTCATGTCTTCAAACGGAGCCACTGAAAGTATTTCCGGTTAGGTTTCCTAGACACCTTAAGCAAGATCATCTTTAAAAATTATTAAAACTTACCAAGAGCACTCGCATCACCTAATATTCACTAGTTTAATTTCTAGACTTATGCTTAATTATTTGGCGCATTTCAGCTTCATTGACTCCATAAGGCATTGGTCCTTGCTTTAATTCACATAATTACATTATTTGATCAATTGTCTATGGTTTGTTATAATTCCTATCACAGAATGCTTAATTGAAGTCTAGAATTTAAACTTATCTTTCAATCTCTTGTTGAAACGTGGATTGCTCTTTGATTTTGTGTCATACTCATAACAAGTATAATACCTTCTAATCATAATAACTCCTAAAAAACACCCATCCGCATCCGCAACCTTTAAAAACACTTTAACAACTTAAGAGCCATAGAAACTCTTTTGTAGGGACTACCCCCCTTGGCTTCGTTAGGAGTTAGCCTAAACGGAGGAGCTAGGAGTAGGTGACAGTACCTAGGTCTATGCTTGCCCCCAAGGTCACACCTCTCCCACTTTCCTAAGCGAGGAGACAGCTTTCAATTGATTTCTGCTGCTGGTGTGCAATCAGCGGACAAAAGTGTCTATCACTCTAACTTTAGATTAGGCATCACTGGGACTAAATGTTTAAGTTTTCCACCTCTTAGACCTACTTTTGTAGCCAAGGGAGGTTTGGAATATTGACCGGATGCAAAATGCCTCTTGACAACCTGTAAATGAGCCATTATATATGGCAACTATCCATTGAACAGAGGTCTTTTCACCAAACAAACATGCATGACAATCCTCTCATACAACATTTCATTAAGCCATGTTGCTTCATAGTTTTTAGTGCCAAGAAAATAATCCTCAGATATAGGCTCTTCAACAAACAAACATGCATAATGGAGTTTTTTGAAACCAGGATAGATCCATCTTAAATCTGGATCTATCAAGCACTGAGAGGGATCCAATTTCTTGAGGTGTAGATTTTCTTTTATCTTAAAATGTGTACATGTCCACAAAAAATTTACACCTCGAGAATTTGATCCCTCTTGATGCTGGATAGATCTAGGTTTAAAATGGATCTATGTTGGTTTCATTATGAGCCGACATGGATTTTTTTATTTTTTATTTTCGAATCAACATGATTTTTTAAAATTACTTTGTATATTTGGTAACATTACATAACATTATGTTACATGACGTGACAACCTCTCCCCCATACTGGGTTGTAGAGCACCTCGCCTTCTATTGTGCCATGTTGCTTCAATTTTTTTGGGGCGGATAAAATAATCTTCTTAGATATAGATCTTTTCAACAAACATGCATAATAGAATTTCTGGAATAATATTCCATTGTTTCATCCTTCATGTTTCCTACATTTTTGTTCCAAGAAAATAATCTTCTTGGGTATAGGACTCAAAATATTCCATTGTTTCATCCTTCATGTTTCCTACATTTTTGTTCCAAGAAAATAATCTTCTTGGGTATAGGACTCAAAATTAGGCAAAAATGCAATTACAAAATATTTCCGCATCGTTATGTCTAGGAAACCAATTCATCATCATGTTCCCTTTGCTCAACCATTTTCCACCAATCAAATGTTTCCCCTCAATGTATAGTCTCACAAACTGAACATTGGGAAAATCTCATATTAGGTTTACCATGAAGAAAAGGCCATATTGTAAAACTAGGAATAGGATTCCTTTTTATTTTATGCATTTCCCCTATAAAAATCTCACTAAGGAAACAACCATATTATCAAAACAATGGAATACGAATCCTTTTGATTTTATGAAATTATCCTCTAATTCCTCCTACAGCAGCAGATTTCCATTAGGGTCTCTCCAAGTTTTTGCAAAAAGGATTCCATAAATGATCATGTTGTCCCACCTCTCTTCTTCATTCTTGAGGTGCACAGCGACCCTCTTCTTCCCCATGATCATGTCGTCTAGCCTCTCTTCTTCAACATTGAGGTGCACGACAGCTCTCCTCTTCACCTGAATGTCTATATCTTCAATCTCTATTTTCAAATGATATAACGATGTGGTTTAGGTACTATTCATGTGTTGAATTTTTAGCATTTGCATGAATACTTTTAAAATTTGTAGACTAACATAAACAAATGACAAGTGCAATAAACAACATCAATACATCAACACATTGAATACAAGATTTTTCACTAGGGAAACCTTTAAAGGACAAAAATCCCAAAAGCATTAGTAATTCATCACATAAATGAAATGACTGATTTCTTCAAAATTTATCAAACCCTAACTGGGTTTGTACCACGGATCCACAATTATACAGAAGATCATTTTACACAGAAATGCCAAATTTGGCTTTTTAACAAATTAGGGCTTTTTGCCCTAAACTTTCTCTCTCTTGCCTGAAGAGATCAAACTACCCAAAAATATTTTGTGATTGCCCAAGTATGTTTTCTTTCTCCTTCCCTGTCAGTTGATGCTCGGATCTGTAAGCAGGCTACCCTGATCTGAACTAAAGTTGCTCTGAGTGCCCTGCCAGCCTGCCCGTGATCTGCCTATGTCTTTTCCAACTTGCCCAAAAACCTATCAAACTTGGCTGAGTTGACAGCCCTGCTGCCCAGACCATGCTTGACCTGCCTGGGATTGTTCTGATGCTGCCCAAAATCTCTTCTACCCTTCCCGTGACTTTTCTACCCTGCTCGGGCTCCTATCTCCTGCCTGAGACATGTTAAGCATCTGCTACTACTGCCCGAGCGGGGCTCCTCTACTACCCGGAGTTCCTAAATGATCATGTTGTCCCACCTCTCTTCTTCATTCTTGAGGTGCACAACGACCCTCTTCTTCCCCATGATCATGTCATCTAGCCTCTCTTCTTCAACATTGAGGTGCACGACAGCTCTCCTCTTCACCTGAATGTCTATATCCTCAATCTCTATTTTCAAATGACATAACCATGTGGTTTAGGTACTGTTCATCTGTTGAATTTTTAGCATTAGCATGAATACTTTTAAAATTTGCAGACTAACATAAACAAATGACAAGTGCAGTAAACAACATCAATACATCAACACATTGAACACAAGATTTTTCACTAGGGAAACCTTTAAAGGAAAAAAACCCCTTTAGTAATTCATCTCGTAAATGAGATGACTGAGTTCTTAAAAATTTATCAAACCCTAACTGGGTTTGTACCATGGATCCACAATTATACATAAGATAATTTCACACAAAAATGCCAAATTTGGCTTTTTAACAAATTAGGGCTTTCTGCCCTAAATTTTCTCTCTCCTGCCCAAAGAGATCAAACTACCCAAAAATATTTTGTGATTGCCCAAGTATGTTTTCTCTCTCCTGTCCAAAGAGATCAAACTACCCAAAAATATTTTATGATTTCCCAAGTATGTTTTCTCTCTCCTACCCTGTCAGCTAATGCTCGGATCTGTAAGCAGGCTACTCGGAACTAAACTAAAGTTGCTCGGAGTGCCCTACCAACCTGCCCGTGATCTACCTATGTCTTTTCTAGCCTGCCCAAAAACCTGTCAAACCTGCCTATGTCTTTCGATTTTTTTTCGATTTTTTATTAAATTGTGCCATGTTGATTCGGCGAATTTGAACCTTGAGGTTCGAAATTCGTCGAATTTCAAAGGAAAAAAAAATTCGAATTAAATTCGCCAAATTTTAAAAACGAATTTTTTCGAATTCGAATTTTATTTGAATTTGAATTCGAATTTTATTCGAATTTAAAGGCGAATTTAAAAAAAAATCGAAAAAAAATAATAAAAATTTAAAAAAAATCGAAAAAAAACCCAAGAATTTCAGTTTTATTGTTTATTTTTTAAACTATTTAAGCATGCTGCATAATATATTTCATTTTATAAGTTAAAATTTATTTCAATAGCATATTTTATTAACAATTTTATTATATATATATTTATATATTTATATATATATTCGAATTTCAAGACGAATCTCAAACGAACCTCATCCAAAAATTCGAATTCGAACCGAATCAAATGGTTCTCGAATTCGAACCATGTGACCTAGGCCCAGACCATGCTTGACCTGCTTGGGATTGTTCTGATGCTGCCTGAAATCTCTTCTACCCTGCTCGTGACTTTTTTGCCTTGCTCGGGCTCCTATTTCCTGCCTGAGACCTGTTAGGCATCTGTTGTTGTTGCCCTAGAGGAGCTCCTCTGCTACCCGGAGCTCCTAGTTGTTGCCCGAAGCACCTGGTGTATACACAGCAACCCTTACGAGATGTCTGTTGGGTTTCTCGACAGCCTATACAAACCCAATAGCCCTTACGGGCCTATTGGTTGCTACCCGAGACCCTATGGGTATGCATGTAGGCTACTCGAGGGTGGGTAGCATCCTTGGCAGCTCTTACGAGCTAGCCTAATGGCTTCCCAAAGGTCTGGTGCAAACCAGCAACCCACAAGGGCTTGCCTATTGGCAGCACAAAATGTTGGCAGAGAGGGCCGAGCCCTAGAGGAGGCTACCCGTGAACTGGTAAGCCTACCCGAGGGAAGAAGGTGGCAGCGCATAGAAGAATAGGGTTGACTATGAGTTGTAGATGGCTTCCCAGAATATTTTGCAACTGCCGGTGAAAATAATGAAGCAGTCGTAAGGGAGAATAAGAGTAGGGTAAACCCTAGTTGGTGTATGTTACTGCAATAAAGACAAAACCCTAGTTTAGGGTTTTACAAAGCAAGAGTGAATTCCCTATCTAGACTCATCCATGTTGGGCGTCATATCAATCTCCTTTCTCTTCAATAACCTGTGAAAAATTCTGTGGGAGCAGCTTCACCTGTGAGAGAAAGTGTGTATAATAATGAAATGGATTGATCTTCTTTTATATCCTTTGAGTCACCTGTAAGTGGACCAAGATTAGAAAGAACAAAAAAATATTATTTTGTTATTTTCTCACTTCGACTTTTTCCTTTAGTGGTACTAAAGGTCTTTTTGCAATTTCACTTTTACACCTTAGTGGTACTAAGGGTATTATGTATTTTTTACTTTTGCTTTACCCTTCTTCAAGTGCCCTGTGGTCAATACAAGTGGTCAAGGTGGTGTTTCATCCCCACTCAAAGTACATCATCATAAAAAGAGAGAATTACTAATGCTTTTATCTCACACTCTGTGTGACACCAAGATCGGGTACTAAGGTATCTTAACAAGGGTAGCTAAGCCTTGGAGAAGATCGTAAAGCCCACTGATTGAGTGTCAGAGTGTCACACATGCCTAGACCCAGTCTAGGGCTTATAGTGTCTTCCTGGTAATAGACCAGGTGTCTCAGCCATAGGCTGCATAATTTGACACTAGGTCAAATACTTGGTAACAGACCAAGTGCCTCCATTTTCCTAGAGAATGGCCCTCAGCCCCGGGTTGAGTCCCTAATCCGGGACTAGGTAAATTCATCATAACTGACCAGGTTCCTCCATTCAAAGGAATGGCCACTCAGCTCCAGGCTAAGTCCCCCAGTGTTATATTGGTTCCACATCCTGGTCCCGGACCAGATGTCACCATTCAACAGAATGGTCACTCAACTCAAGGTTGAGTCCCTCGGTGTTGGACCAATTCCACATCCTGGTCCCAGACCAGATGTCACCATTCAACAAAATGGTCACTCAACTCAAGGTTGAGCCCCAAAGTGTTGAACTAGTTCCATATCGTGGTCCTGGACCAGATATCCCCATTCAACAGAATGGTCACTCAACTCTAGGTTAAGTCCACACCTTGGTCCTGAACTAGGTGTCTCCATTCTCCTAAGAGAATGGCTTTCAATGCTGCTCAGAAAAATCAACACTCCCTCTCGGCGAGAGAGGCATTCTCTGTCATGCCAACCTTGTCACGAAAGTATAGGAACTTTGATGTTGTCATGGGCTTGGTCAAGATATATGCAATCAGTTCATCCGTACGAATGTACTGCAACTTCAGAGCACCTCTCTACACTGTGAAATGATACCTCATTTCAATGTGTTTCAATCTGTCATGAAACATTGGGTTCTCTGAAATCTTTATGCAACTCTAATTATCGCAATGGATGATCATTGAGTCAATATTTCCACTGAACAGATCAAATAGAAATTTTATGTGCCAAACTGCTTCCTTGCAGGCATCACTTGCAGCAATATACTCTGCCTCAGCTGTACTATGAGCTATGGAACCCTGCTTCCTGTTGGACCAAGAGATCATTGTAGATCCCATACTAAAGCAGTAACCAGAGGTGTTTTACCGATCTATTGCACTGCCAGCTCAATCTGAATCTACATATCCAGATAATAATACTCCACTATTGGAAGTATACCTGAGCCCATAAGTGAGGGTACCTTGCACATATTTGAGTACGTGTTTGGCAGCTACCAAGTGTATGTTCTTTGCATCAAACATGAACTGACTCAGAGCAGTCGTTGTGTAACATATGTTCGGTCTCGTATGCACGAGACACATCAAGAATCCAATAAGTTGTCTGTACAAAGTAGAGTCCATACTCTGTGAACTGGTAGCTGAGTCACGCAACTTTGTCAAGTTGGTAGTCATGGGTATGGTCATGGACTTGCAGTCCTGCATCCCAAATCTCAGCAAGATGTCCACTGCATACTTTCCTTGTGTCAAGAAGATCTCGCAGGCTTTTTCTAGACCTCTAAGTCAAGAAAATAGTGCATCAAACTGAGATCCTTCATCTCAAATTCAAAGGTAAGCTCCCTCTTACATTTTTCATCACCTGTAAGAAACAAGTCATCTACATATAGAACAAGTATCAAGACATGATTATGAACAACCTTAAAGTACAAGTTAGAATCAACTATACTTTTGGAAAACCCCAAGTTGTGGAGAAATCCATCCATCCTCGCATACCAAACTCTTGAAGACTGTTTCAGTCCATACAGTGCTTTCTTTAGTTTACACATATGGGTCTTATTCCCATGAGTCACAGAGCCTTCAGTTTGTTCGATATAGAACAATGTTTAAGTCAGCCTCGGCAAACAGTCGGCGAGGGTCCCTAATACAACTTCTTGACAACATTGGCGAAAAAATGGGCAAAAAGTGGACAAACATTAAAAAATAGAAAATACATTCATTTTTTTTAGAATTTTAAACATATAAAGCAACAATAACATCAAAAAAACATATTGGAACATAAATATGAAGAAATCACTGATATATATCATCATGATGTAGTCATGCCAAATATAAAATGATACATCAAAGTTGATATTGAAAGTCCAAAACATCATAGTTGTCTAATCAAGGACTCAAAAGTGTATAAAGTTTAAACAATACAAAATGACATCACATATATAAATGTATCTGAGGAAAACTAGCATCTAGCTATCTAATATCAATGCCCTCTTCCCCTTTTACGAGAAAATATCATGGGCCTTTTGTCAGGCCTACCCCTAACACTAGAAGTAGCAGTAGAAGGCCCTGAGCCTACATCTAATACTGGACGTTGAGTGATGGATGGGGGACTAGATGTATCAGGCGGTGCAGAAGGTGGTGGTGATGCTAGCACATCACCCTCCATGGTGCCTCCAACCACCTCCTCCTCCTCCTCCTCCACCTCCTCTTCCTCCTCCTCTAACCATGCAGGTGACTCCTCCATGATAGGAGTCTCAATCTCCACCCTCCCCTTAGACAATATATCAATATTGTCCAAGGAGATGGAATTTACATCTGGTTCTTTCTGTATCTGTGCCATCCACAAGCAGAGGTTGTAATGGACATGCACCAAGTCATTCAGACGTGTGAACTCCAACCTGTAAGAGGGTAATAAAAAAAAATTATGAGTCTATAGGGTAATAAATTAATAAATTATAATATATTATAGGATCATAGATTCATAAATTGCATTAAACATTTAAATGCAATTGCTTTGTTGAAATTCTATGTTCTAAGTTTCTAACCTTCTGCGTCTCTTTGCATGTATTTTTTCAAATACACTCCAATTCCGCCCGCATCCCGAAGTTGTACAGGTTTGGCTAAGGATTCCGATGGAAAATTTGCATAAATTTGGTGTCCTCGCACCATAGGTTCACAACCATGTGGCTACACCAAACAAGAAAAAAAGATAACTAAATTGCATTTCATTACATTCAACTTTGGAAAACTAAAATAGGAAATAAATATAAATAAATCATAATTCATCTTTCAAATAAAGATGAAAACTTAAAATGGTCTAATAAGTTAATAACTTACCTGGCATGAATTCGTTCATGTCATGAATAGCATCAGCAAAGCTAAATACTCTAGTAGCATCCTGATACACCTCTATCTCATGATTGACTGCATTGCGAGTGTCATAATCAGGTATCATCCTCTAAATACAAGTGAGAAGCCCCTCCAAAACCTCACCATCAAAATCAAAATTGCATGTATAGGAAAATGCAGGGTTGTGGAAGATTCCTGCTACATGAATGGGTCGATGAAGCATCCCAGTCCATCAAGTATCAATCAACTCCCATAACAACATGTGCATGTCATGCCCTGGGGTACCCTTTCCTACATAGAAATTATGAATGGTCTCTTTGGCCCTATCTATGGCCTCATATAAATAGCCCATTGCGGGCTTATCACCATCAGTAAGTCTCGAAACCCTCACTAAAGGTTCACTAACCAAGTACACTTCCTACATTACTTCCCAGAAGGCGTCAGTGTACACCAGCTTGGCAATGGTTTTCCCATCCTCTCTCTTGTTGTAAGCGCAATCATGCCACTCATCACAAACAAACATTTGCTTCAACTCAAACTGAAATTGAAGCAAAGACTGAAGAGTAATAAATGTGGTGGCAAAACACGTGATTGCAAGACGCTTCAACTCCTTGTTTTTGGTGTGCCTCCTCATGAGACTAAGAATAAAACCATGGTTGTAAATGAACTTGGGGATGGCCCTAGCTTGATCAATCACCACCTTGATAAAGGGAATTTTCCCCATATCCTCCAACATCAAATCAACGCAATGAGCTTCACATGGAGTCCAAAACAAAGAGGGGTGCCTATCCATAAGCATCCTGCCAGCAGCCACATAATTAGTTGCATTATTTGTAATAACTTGCACAACATTGTGCACCCCAATATCCTGGATGAACCCATCCATCAACTCGCATTAAAGTGTTACATATTTTACATGTGCCAATGCATCAACTGATTTTACAAACATGGTACCTCTAGGACAATGTACCAAGAAGTTGATAAGGCTTCTACCCTTACCGTCTGTCTACCCATATGACATGATTGTGCATCCAGTGCTCTCCCATGACTGCCTAAACTCTGTCAATATATCACCGATGTCCATCTTTTCTGCTTGAAGGATTGGGCCTTGCAACTCCTCAAAGGTGGCACTTTTATACCCTGGGCCAAATACTGCAATGGCATCACACATCAGCTACCAAAATGTATTGATTTTAACAATGTTGAGAGATGTGACTCTAGTAAAGACACCTTCCCATTACCCTGTCCACTTCTACCTTTTCTGATTTCTTTATAATTGACTTGATAGAAGGTTGTGATCCTGGTCCCATAAAATGGGATGAGAGCTCCCCCCCTCCCAAGAGGTGAAGCTGTGGAGCCCTGTTACAGAGAGAAATTCCTATGGCTCGGGGTACCACAACAAACAGCTTTGACTCCAGAAATCAATCTTTCCCAATATGCAATAGAAATAAAATGTCTAACACTAAAGGATCAGACCTCGTACCTTATTCTGGACGGTTGAAGTAGATCCCCGTTGAGCTTTCCAATCTTCAACTTGAATTGATATAATACTTCCTCAACAACAAGTAAACAATACAAGCATACTATATATCATGGTGTTAGATCTATTCTAACATATATAATCAATAATGTAAAAGCATTTAACGTATTCCAATGGATACAATATTCAATCAAATACACATCATTGGACAAGGAAAGATAGTTCTTATTAATATAAATCAGAGATTACAAGATAGATACAACCTTTGACGGTGCATCTGCGAACCAGAGAAACTGAATCCCCCACTTGGGCCTCCACCACCTCAATCCTCCATCTCACGATAGCAAGCTCACTAGCAAAGGGCAAGTTTGGGAAGAACACAACAGTGCTCCAAAGGGACAAAGGGATGCAGACTCAAGCATAAATTTCGGCAACAATGGACTATAGTTTCGTTGCTTTCAATCTCTCTATATGCCTTCAATGTACCAAGGGGTTCCTTATATAGCTTCACAAGGGATAATGAAGGGTCGAATCCGAGTGATCTCAAGGCATATGGAAGGCCAGGAGTCAAATGAGTCGGATCCATGTCAAGGAAAAAATCCAAAAAGATTTGGACTATACACATCCCGATGTACGCGGTTATAGGAGTCAAACCCGCGTATGTACGTGGTTATCGAGGAAAAAGCCGCGTATATCATCTTTTATATATTTTTTAGGGATGATCAAGGAAACATCAAAGGATAAAATATGGTCCATGGGGTCTAAAGAGTCTGCAGCGGGACAGGGGAAGGCCATACAAAGTGTGATTCACCTAGAGTGGTGAAATCCGCTATAACAGATGCCCCCTAATGTGTGAGGTCAGAGGGGTCATACGATGGCTGAAATACATTATAATTCCATCCCAGAAGTGGAGTGATGAAGGATCCCAAATGGAATACTAGCCACCCAATCAGCATAGTACAATGATACAACTCTGCATATAACTACAAGTACATATAGTAGTCCCGGATACATAATAGTACAATGGCCATGAATAGGTATAATACATGATATCACATATGTGGTCATCGCCACGTACAATATACATAGATCAGAATCTCCATGATGAAGATATAAAAAGGACCATGATCTCCAAAATGGCTGAAGATATACAATAGATCAAGATCTCCATAGTGGCTGGAAATGTCTGACATACACTGGAATCAAGTCACGAGAGCTGAAATCTCATGAACACTGGCACAATCAAGGAGGTAGCATATAAGAGATGCCACCAGTCTGGAAGGTATTCTACACAAACCGCTACGAGTACATGTCCTACTATGCGAATAGAGGTGTCGAGGTCGAACATAGTAGTCCATCGTCTGATTACCGGTCATTGATGTATACCGTTAACAGACGCGAGATTACCCACTGATAATGATAATGGGAATCAAGGTACTAGAGTGCAAATTAACAAGTGTGAATAGATGTGTTGAGGTCTAACACTTGAGAGAATCCATCGATCAGGGGACATTGATGTATTCCCAAGAAATTGTCGATGGTGAGAGAACCTGCCACTGATGACTGCAAGTCTCAAGGCACTCAAAAGGACTCTAGACTCCAATCCTAGAATAAATGATCTGAAGTCGATGGGATGAAATCCGCTAGAAGGAGGGCATTAAGGCATCCCCCATCATCCAACACGAGGTACTCAGCAAAGCTGTCTAATGTGGAAGGACTCAATCATAGAGTGCACGAACCAGTAACTGTACCAGGAATAACCGACATGCAAAGTCAAGATAACTGAGGAATGGCTTACATGGGTTTCAACTTCCTTCGAACAAGAGCATAACAGTGTATGGTGACTGAATGAAGGCAGCATAGACTCAATATATAAACTGGGACATCTCTATGACACAGGAGGCATCAACAGAGGCTCCATAGGGACTGGAAGCTTAACCAGTCGGTGGAGATAAACTCAGATAACGAGTACAGCTCCTAAGTCAAACTATAACCCAACCAATGGATGTGATATACAGTGCTCTGTTCTAAGGCAACACGAATCGACAGCTGCCAAAAGATAACATTTTTCCTTGTCCGGCTTTTTGGTTTTTTGATTTTTTTTTTGGACTTTTTCAATTATTTGAAAAGCTCGAAAAAAGAATAAACTAGCTTTATAGTTACAAACTAGGAGGAGACGAGTGTCATAAGGGCAAACAAACTAGTTCCAAGCAGTGGAACATACCTATGCTCAATGCAAGGATACATGTGTAGGATATCGACACTCGGGGGAAAATCCCCTCCCGATAAAAAGGGAATCAAGCTGCGAAAGATATAAAAATAGCTCTGCATGGCTAGACATGAGACAAGCTCGGGCTATATGGCTGAAACACAATGTCAGGGGAGCCGGCATAAAGCTAAATAAGGCAGGAAAAGCTCATGATAATGCATTCACAACTTGACATAAGGGGAGTCCGGAGGGAAAAAGGCCAGCATAAGATCAAGAGGAGTATGAGGCTCTTGCTAAATGTCATGGCAATACTATACAACGGACTCCCACACCCTAAAGGAGAAAACGTCGGCATGGGCACCAAATGCAAATAAGGTGCTAACTAGGGTAGCCATGTAAGGTGAAGCTCTACCACTCACATCATGCCACTTCTAAAGCAGCAAGAAGGTTCCGTGACATAATAGAGTGGGTTCGTACCTAAGGTCATGGTGACATGGTCATAAGGTCATGCAAAATGAAAATGGTGGTGAACCTAACCTATATGCCAGTGTAGACATTATACCTGAGATCAGTAAGAACGGGTCAATCCAATGGCTGAAATGACACTGAAAATGGTCTTCTACATCACAAATTATGTCAAAAACGGTCCAAAATGGTTAGAAACTGTCAAAAATATAGGAAAGGGGGTAAAAATTTTCAAATATTTGAAAAATTTTCTATAAATAGTAAAAAATATAAATCATTTGAAACTTTTATCCATTGGAGCTCTGATATTCAACTACAATTTCCAGGAGATCCAGCCGGTGGAATTCACAACCGTTTCTTCCAGGTAGTTACTCATGCTCTCCTCATGCATTTCAATATAATTTTTGTTGATTTTCATGGAAAAATTAGGTAGTTTAGGCCATCTCTACATGAGCGCTGCGGCCCACGCAGATATCGAAGCTTTTTCCACGTATAGGGCTGGCTATATGCGGAAAAAAGGCTAGAAACCGCGTACATACGCGGATGTTTGTAAAACAGTCGCGTATGACGCCGCGCAAGGAAATATATAAGAATCTAATGGGAAAAATGGTAATTTCTCTTGCAGGATGGTACTAGAATGGAGAGAGTGTGAGCATGGTGAAGTAGAGGAAGCTGTAAGGGCTAACGTGATGGCTCAACAAGCTCTTAGAAGATGCGGACTCTACAAGTTTTGGTGTCTTGGTGGCTTGAGGGCCAAACCAAGACTGCTAGAGATGCTGGTAAACTATTGGGATCCAAACTCAATGTCCTTCAGGATAGATGGGATGTCTCTCACTATAGAGGTGGAAGACATATACTTCATCACAGGTCTATCTAGATGAGGGGAGGTGGTGAACCTTCGTTCCCGAGGTGGGCCAGGCGGTGGGCTTACTATCGATGAGTACGTAGCTATGTACTGCTACCCAGATACTGAGAAGGTGGGAAGTCAAGTCCCCACCAATGCTATACAGGTGCTGGGCCTAAAGGCCATACTATTGACGCTGGGCAGGATAGCAGGCTTAGCCTCACTCCATCAGGCCTCGCGGCCACTGATGTACTATGTGGTGGAGTGTATGATACCGACCATTTATGACTGGAGTACTACACTACTAAGCAACATGAAACACCAGCTCAGTGAGTGTAAGGCAGGTAGGATACGGAACTTCGGGTTCAACAGCATATTGAGCACGTTTTTCTTCGAGCGTGTTCCAGGATTGAGCCCTAGAGTGGACGTTCCTCTCCACGGGGTTCAAGATCCGGCCCAACGGCGCTGGGCAGATGCTATGCATAGACTGGGGGGTGGTAGGGTGGCCAACCCATATCCAGCTGACTTCTTTCCATGGTGGCGATGACAGATTGTTGCCATAGATGACTACCCCTATGGAGGGATAGATTTTCGGGGAGATCCGGACATGCCATTGCCACCAGGATCGGCATACGGAGAGATAGGTACTGAATCTCGACTCTCACTCGTTTTAAAGTTTTGAGTTATTTAATTTTTTTTGTATTTTCTTGATTATGCGGAATAAAAAAGACATGTTTTTGCGTGACAACACATAGTGACATCTACCATTCATGTCCAGATCTAGGACCACGGCGACCAGAGGGCTTCCCACGTAATAGACGGAGGGGAAGAGGGGATGACATCATAGGTGCGGATGCAGAGAGAACACTCCAGGGCATTCATACCAACTTCATGCGACTGACTCACAGGGTTCCCATGGCACAAGTTGAGGACTTTTCTGAGGCCATGCAGCGACAGGTGGTGGGTGTGCCACGCGCATGGGTGCGTTTATTCCGATGGCTAGCTAGAGCCGTAGTGACGTATCATGATCACAACCATCCCCCTCCACAGGATTAGACACCTGGGAGTATATATATTTTGTACGACCGTGTATTATATGATGGAAGCTTTGAAAGCTCCACTTTTGTATATGACACTATGTATTACCACATTTTTTATATATAAAAGGCTTTATGGTGATCGGTTTATTTATTTACATGTGTAAAAATGTTTATGATTAATTTATTATTAATGAAACAAATGCCAATCTAACACGTAGTTAGCATATGAGTCAACAACTTGATTATCATTTCTTGGAATGTGTATATATGTAAATACTGTCAAATTGTCATTCTAACAATCTCACACGTAAGAATCTTCTCAATAATGTCGGATCTCTAACATGGTACAAACCATTAAGCTAGGACACTACTAACTCCGAATCAAGACGTACCTCAAGAGATAGAACACCATGTGAAATGGCATCCCGTAGAAGCTCGATAACGGCACTATATTCAGCAACATTGTTGGAAGACGGCCGTAGACATACACCTCCTGAAGATAGTACCTGACCCATAGGAGTATAAATCACCCAAGCAGCAGAGGCTGAGTGTTGAGTGTGACGGCTTACACCATTCGTGAATCCTATGTAGGTGGAAGATTCCCTTGACATCTGCCAAAAGAAACAGAAACTAATCACAAACCCGATCATGATAATAAAAAGACCTAACTATGCAAAGCTGTACAATAATATACAACAAGCAGCCTTGGCTAAAGATCATGCATAGTATTTTTTGAGATAGAGCCCATTTCTAGGCTCCGCCAAAGCTGTGCCTTCATAATCGACTAACTCATAGGCACCCTTCTCTAAGACACGCTTGACCACGTAAGGACCACGCCACATAGGATTAAATTTCCCTGCCCCCAAGGGTTCTTTTGATTGATCCCACAAAAGGACCAAGTCTCCTTCACTAAAGACTCTTGGACGGACAGACTTTTCATATTGGACCTTAACGCGACGCTTATTAACCTCTAGATCCACCAAGGCATCTCGACGCTGCTCATCAAGTTGCTCGAGGTGGACCAAACGCTCCTCCAAAGGTGAAGTTTCTGGTAAGAGTTCCATAGCTAGCTTCAACAAAGGAATCTCGCATTCAACCGGCAATATCGACTCTACTCCATGCACAAGCTGATATGGAGAAAAACTAGTGGCAGTCTTAACCGCGGTTCGATATGCCCACAAAGCAGGTATAACATAATATGCCAATTCATCTTGCTCTATGCGATGGTTCGTTGGAGAATGGACTTAAGTGATTTATTCACTACTTCAACCTATCCATTCGCTTGGGGGTAGTAAGAAGAGGAGTGCTCTTGCTTATACCCTAACTTGGATTCCAACTCTTCCATCATACGGTTTCGAAAGTGTGATCCATGGTCAGTGACAAGCTCTATCGGAATCCCGAACTGAGTAATGATTTGGTTGAATACGAAGTGAGCGGCTGTCTCACCGTCGGATTTTACTGTAGGCATTGCCTCAGCCCATTTTGTGAAATAATCCACAGCCACTATAATATGATGGTGCCCCCCAACCGAAGCTGGGTTGCAATCCATAAAATCGAACCCCCACTTGGTGAAGGGACCAGCGGTGATGATGGGATGTAACAGGGATAGCTTCGAGCACATATTTCGTGTGAACGCCTGGCAAGGGTGGCACCTCTTGACCGCATCAACACAATCTTTAAAGATCGACGACCAGAAATAACCCGTTCTCAAAATATTTTGAGCTGTAGAAAGCCCAGATAAATGACCACCACACGCCCCTCCGTGGAAATCATTCAGCACAACCTCAGCCTCCTCGTGAGTTAAACAATGTCGTAAAATGGAATCTACCCCACGGCGGTACAAAGTATTGTCCACTATAAGGTAGTTCTTAGAGAGGTGATGTAATCATCGTCGTTCATCTCGCGAGAGGTGAGTAGGGGTCCTCTGTGTTTGCAGATATACTATGATATCTCCATACCATGGGTCAGACGTTGAGACTAAGAAGATGTGTTCATCAACAAATGTATCTTCACAAACCAACTCCTCGGCCTCGCTCAGGAAATTTGATATAAGCTCTGTAAAAATTAACGACTTCTTCGATTTTGCCGAAACAAATTCGAGATCGAACTCTTGTAGGATGACAATCCATTTATTATACTTTCCCCCAATCATCCTTCGTGTGAGGACGAATTGAAACGGATTGGCATGGGCCACAACTGAGGTCTGGCGAAGGAGAATATAATGTCTCAAACACTGAACCGCATGTACGGTCACTAAAGCAAGCTTCCCAACATGAGAATGTCGAATCTCTGCATCAATAAGGTTTCGGTTCAGATAATATATGACATGCTCCTGGAGCTCCTCATCCTCCTGAACCAATACCATACCAATCGTCTCTAAAGACGTGGCCACGTATAATAGGAAATCACGGCTATAATCCGGAGGACTAATCACCGGGGCCGATGCTAGGGCTTGCTTAAGTGCATCGAAGGACTCCTGGGCTCACTCATCCCATTCAAAGGGAGTATCCTTCTTCAAGAGATGCATGAAGCCTCTAGTCAAATTGGCAAAATTGACCACAAATCTTCGTAAGAAGTTTGCCATACCTTGCAAACACTGAAGATGACGAATATTCTTCGGGGGAGACAACTGAAGTATTGCCTCAACCTTTAAGGGATCGACTCTTATGCCCTCCTTTGAAATGATGAATCCTAATAAATGACCTGACTTTACGCAAAAGATGCACTTATGAGAATTTAATCAAACCGAATAGTGCCGGCATCTTTCGAAGACCAATCTCAAGCGATAGGAATGACGCATTCTCATATGAGAATGAGCAGCAAGGTCATCCAAAAATACTTCAATAATAGACTTGAGATCGTGGAAAATCAAGGTCATTGCCCGCTGAAATGTAGCTCTGGCATTTTTAAGGCCGAAAGGCATCTTCCAATATGCAAACGTTCCCCAAGGACAAATAAATGTAGTCTTGTGTTGGTCCTTAGGTTTAATCTAGATCTAATTATAGCTAGAAAAACCGTCCATAAAGGAGAACACCTCGCTACCCGCACACTCATCCAAAATCTGATCTATAAATGGTGTGGGGAAGTTATCCTTAGGACAGGCACAATTCAAATCGCAGAAATCAGTGCATATTCGGATCGCTCCCTGCTTCTTATCCACCGGAACGGGGTTTGAAACCCACTCCATCAAGGGAATGGGATAGATGAAACCGGCTTTCAACAGCTTCTCTATCTCTGCCTTAATGACGGGTGCTTTCCTAGGATTCACGACGCATAAGCGTTGTTGAACAATATTAGCATTGGGGTAAGTCTTAATCTCATGCTTGACAATCCGAGGGTCAATACCTGGCATCTCATCATAAGACCAAGCAAAAATATCACGAAATTCCTTGAATAGCTCGATATATTCGAGAATCTCATCTTGGGAATAATCTGCCCCAATATAGACATTCTCGATGGTGCTAGGATTTCAAGAGATGTTGATAGAAATCATGGAAGATATGTTCGCCATGTTCCCATCAGCCATCTGACCAGGAGAGCTTAATCGAATCATGGGACTACCAACTCTCTGACTAAGAATCTCCCTATAATCCTCATGCTCCAAATGGTCAAGCAGTGGAAGGAAATATGATCTATGATGAAGTTCCTCCCATGGCGGCTCAGCGCCCGACATGGCCTTGATAATCGCTTCATCTGAAGGGAAAACCGTATCCAGGTAGTCGTGGGCATGAGAAGACTATACTTCCCATGCCAACAATACATAGGGTCTTCCTCTTCTGTCTGCGAAGAAGAAGAACAAGGCTCTGCAACATTCATAATATTGGCTTGATAAGCTATCATGGTTGCAGGAAGAGGCACGTTGGTTTCGACAGGCTCACTCGAAATACTCAGTGTGGGAAGAATCCAAGGATCTCCCATATGAGTCGTGCGAAAAGACACTGAGGTCATAGAAGTCTAAGCCCTATAGAAACGAGATCCTATCATGAGGACCGGCGCAGGACAACTAAAGCTTCCCATGAGGGATGGATACATGCCTACACCCACACTCCCAGTTGCCGGCTGAGAGTGCTCAACGACCGGAACCGAAGTTCCCAAAGATGCAGTAACAGGGGAATTCTTGAATGCCATTTGATCAATCGTTACAATCTTCCCGTTATGAGGAAAGCATACAACGTGAAACGCGGAAGAAGCAACGGCTTGCATACTATACATCCAGTTCCAACCCAGCAAGAGATTGTAGTCGAGGGGCGCATCAACCACCTCAACCTCTATCGCAACGGTCTTCCCCCCCAAACGGACTTTAAGGGACTGAATGATGCCGTGCGGCCTAAAATATCTCCCATCAAAAGTAGTTAACATAGTCGCTGATTTCGACAACTCAGGAGAACCAAGACCCTTCCAACAGGACAAAGACATCATAGATGCAGCAGCGCCCTCGTCAATCACATTGCACTTGACGATCATATTAAGACATTCTACGTGTACCAAAAGTGACACATAGTAGGGCAAGCGAGGCTGATGACCTATGGTTTCAAATTTTATCACCGAGGAAGAATCATCACCGTTCACACCAAGAGCAGAAAGCAAAGCCTTCCTTTGCGAAGGACAACTCTGAAGCACTTCCAATGCAGACATCGCACAAGGAGTATAGCCCAAATCCTCGACAACTGAATAATTCTGGGTAGCTCAGGCATTTGGATTATGCCCTGAGCGCTTAAGTACCCCCTTAGGAATGCGAGGTGCAGCTTCAGGTTTATCTGCAGGTTTCTCAATGCGCAAAGGGGTTCTTGGTGGATCTGGTTCTTTTCCTGGGTTGGGTTGTGATGATCCATAATCTTTCGCACGAGCCACAACCTTGGCAGCATGGACCATGTTAATGCACCCACAAGCACTATCCTCTGGTGGATCATTCTCACTAGATTTCTCCTGGGACTTCGAGTTCGTATTCTGGTTATGCGGTAAAGGGTTCGTTAGCACAGCTGGGCCTTGTGCTAAGAGTCTCGAAGCCTCATCAATTCTAGGGCACAAGTAAGTGAGGTGATCATCCTTACATAGCTTGCAAGGGAACTTAACCTTATGTTTCTCTTGCTTGTCCCCACCAGCATTCTGACCGTTCTTGTCATTATTGGAAGCATTCTCATTCCTATTCCCACCCTTTCGATTATTATTCTTACCATTTTTCTTATTCCGTCCGGGTTGCTAGTTACCCTTCTAGTTTGACGATTGCACAGAAAGTACACTCGCCGTTTGGGTGGGTTGAGATGAAGCCGTAGCTTGTCCCGAAGCAGACTGGTTGAGCAACAGTTGACTAGCTTGTTTTGCAACCGAATCCGCAGGTTTCGCACTTGCACAACCCACAATGCCATCGGCATGTGGTCCAGGTTTAACCTTGGGATCGAAACTAGAACGAGGAGCGTTGGGAATAATCTCATACAACAAACCGGACTGAGCATAAATCAAGTCCAGTTCCTGCACCCTAAAGATTGCCTGTTCCTCATTCTGCACTCCGGATGTAGAAACATCCTTCACGATATATGGCAATAAAGACTTGAGGAACCAATCGAGAAGGAACTCCAGCGGTATAAAGGCTTTAATTAATCTCTTCCGTCTACGCCACTCCTGAATATGATCATAAATATGGGTGGCTTTATCTTGCCGAAATGTCAACAAGAGTTCAGTACCAACGTCATAGCGCACTGGTAGCTGGAATTGATTAAGAAAAGTCATCACAAGATCATCGAACAAGGTAAAATCTCCCTTTGGTAACTCTATATACCATTTCGCAGCAAGCCCTGTGAGGGTGTGTTGAAATAGTCGCAAGCGGACTGAGTCCTGATGTAACGAATTCGAAGAGCACCAAAGGTGAAACATGGTAACATGTTTGCTTGGATCCTCTCCCGGTTTTCCTTTGAACTTAAGTATGTCCGAAGGAAGCTTGGTAGGGACAACTGGCCAAGCCGGGTCATGAGCCACGAGATCGTTCGTAAGTCTCGATAAGTCAGGAAGGTTAAGTGTCGCGAGGAAAGGGAGCTTAGCATGATGAGGTTGATGGACCGCTCCCTGGTTCACATAGGTTTGAGCACCACCATGGCCTTGGCCATAGTGTCCTCCTCTTGTCTGACCTGTATAAGGTGACGTGGAAGTACCATAGTAAGGTGGACCTTGACTAGTAGGAGCTATGAAGCCATAATTAGGAGAGTAAGCAAGTTGTTGATACCTGCCTCCGTAAGGTGAAGAAACCTGTCCATACTGCGGACCGTAATAAGGTCCATAGGTCATCGCATGTGATGTCCCATGGCACACTCCGTAGGTAGGAAGATAAGCTCCGGAAGGAGGATTATACATACCAGAAGTAGGTATATATGCCCCTGACGTAACAAGCTGACCACTATGAGTGGGGATATAGCCTCCCGAAGCAGCAGATGGTATATGAACTTGAGACACAATCGGCCTAGTAACTGCAGTACGGATCTGACTCGTAGCCATATATCGACTCGAAGGACCACGTGGATAAGGTGCAGGATGTAAATTTGAAGAACTCGGAACCGAGGACGAAGGAATCTCAGTAATAAGATATGTACTAGTGCCTATCGTCACTCGTATGGGACCTGGTATCCTAATCGGATCACTAACCCTAGACCTAGGAGGGGGATGCGATGGAGCTTCCACCACTGGGATGGAAGGTGCAATGTGACTAGTACTCCCAAACCTCTTTGCAAGGTAAGGAATGGGATTGCCCCCAAGCATAGTGCTAGGCTCAAAGTCGGATTCAACATGAAATGTCAAATCATGCATACGAAAACCAGTCGTAGCATAACTACCGTAGCTAGTGCTAGGAGGTTCAAAGTGAGTCTCGGCATCTTCCAGCATTCCATACCGGTAATGTGTCAACGGGGAATAAGCCCTAGAGTGAGTAGGTCTATCATGAAAATATCCTATCTGGGAAATCACGGGATCGAACTTAGCGAGGTCAGGTGAAGGATCGTATGTAGGAGTAAATTCCCAATCATCAACATGAAGGAGAGGAGGTGGCTCAGGAATAGTCTCTGAATGATCCTCCATGGTGTGTGAATCAGTGTGTGACATAGTCCGCCTGGACAGTCTAGGCCCCTCTCCCAAAGGAGGAGGAGAAGTGGAAGGTGAAAGTCCTGCTAACCAACGAGAACGACGCGGAACCGCACTCGAATCCACAATGACTCAACAAAAAGCAAAGACTCTCTATTTACGTAAACCCTAGGCCAACTAGCATGCACAAAGCAATCACTAATAAAATCTAAAGACAAATGCAAGCAAACAAGGGCTGGATAAGTGAGCTCCCGAATGAAGCAGGTATGTCTCGCCTAGGAGAGGCCTGAGACTCCCATACACAACAAGCAGAGGTACGTAACCAATTATTGTGGCCCTCAGCTTCAACACGTATAGCAATTGTGCTGTCCGACCCCAACCTGGCCGGGACACCTGCAGAATAACCTCTACAAGTACCCCCTCGATATCCTAGGTAAGGTCACTAAGGTCATTTCAATGTAATCAAAGCTCAGGCGGACAGTCACAGGCAAGATTGACTATATGGGCAGGGTAGCAAAGCCCGAAACTCTCGAAAGAGCCCCCAGATACGAATACAATCCTAGAAATATCTCTGGTGCTACTCAGTTATGACTAGGGTTCATCCCAATCAATAACCGCTCACACTGCCTCGTGCTTAACTCCCGTTTGAGAGGAGGATCCTG